>JAOTJB010023855.1:0-10723 GCA_027123815.1 Erythroxylum minutifolium
AAGAATAAATAAATTAATTATAATATTTGAACTAAAAGTTAAAAAATAAAAAATTCATTAGTCACGGGTGTGACTTATTGAGTCACATTCGTGACTGAAATCTAAATAAATAAATTTATTATAATATAAGAATTAAAACTAAAAAAAGACACACTCGTGACTACAAGTAAATCCCTAAATAGTTGTGCACATTTTCAATTCAGCCACACAACCAAATATCACGCCTGCGCGAGACGCAGCTGGAATAGACCAGTGATGACGCAACAGAGGTGACCTTTGCAACGCATAAGAGGACATTTTCAGGTATGCAACAATGTCAGCGACATTTTAGAAAAACAATTTCACTACCTTCATTTGTGGTTTGTGGTATTGGAAGCGTGTAGCGTAGCTAGGCATTTGAAACGCCAGACCCATCGCAGAAACGGAGATGCAACAGATCTGTGAAGACACAACAAAGGCATAACCCTTTCCTTTAATTATATACATTGTTATCGTAGAAAAACAAATAAAAATTGTGGAATGCTTATATCGAGTACCGGACACTTGCAAGTTACCTGTAGTTGCGTTTTTGTAATTTTACTTTATTATTTTAGGTAACTTTATCAAGTATGCCTCGTATGAGATTCTCGACATCTTCATCTTCTCAACTAGATGATATACCCATTTTAGGTAATCCTTGTCTTTAATTTGATAGTCATGAGAACCAGTTAAGGTATGCAACTTTAAAAAAGTGTCAGATTATTCCGAATCGATTAATTGATCATGGAGCTATTATTGAATTAGGAATAACAGACCGAGTGAACGAATTATTGCACAACATAAGGTGGGATAGATTTGTTTAATTTTAAAAAAATCATATGTAGAATTAACTCTAGAATTTTTTAGTACTTTACTTTTAGATTGATGAATATGTCGCATGTTTTTACTTTAGATGTACTGAATAGTATATTTGGATTTTTGGATATTGATTTATACGGCTACCATGATGATTTTAAGCCTATAGCTTTTTGGAATGAAATTACTAATTCAAGAAATGCTTTTTCTTTAGGTAGGTTTAAATTGTCTGCTTTAGTGGCCCCAGCCTTCGCTATCTTCATAGATTTTTAACTTCTACATTGTTTGGTAGAGGAAATAGCCAATGTGCATTCTCTAAAGCAGAATTGTTTGTGTTGTGGTGTATGGTGCATGCTAAACATTTTAATGTTAGTATGTGGTTAAGTATATATCTAATTGATGTGGCTAAAGCTAAAGCTGGTAAAATAGTTGTTGGAGCATTTGTCACCCAAATTACAGAGCATCTTGGTTTACTAACTGAGAGAATAGTTATGCAGTTAGTTTCAGGCAACTCTAGTTTAGGCTTGCAATCATTGGTGTCTATGAAGATTGTTAGGCGACAAGGTGATCGCTATGTTCTTGTTAACGACGACCCAGCAGAAGCATCAAGTAGTAAGTTTAGTCACATTAGAGTAGCTATCAATCATTGTTGAATCAACTAATTGCATTTGAATAGGGAATGAATAATAGATTGGACAAGATTGAGCCTAGCATAGCAGAGATGAGGAATTTCCTAGTAAATTTAAATGCTTATTCCAGATAGCATTTACCTCCATCGTAGTATTGTATTTCTATCTTTTTCTTTTTATTATTTTTATTGTTTGTCTTTATTTATTTTGTTTGCATGTTAGATCCTTTGTTTTCTTAGTATTGTACATTGCGTGTTTGTTTTCTTGCTTAATAGTTAGAGATGCATGATTATTAAATGAACTTGACCGGGATTGTAAATGCATAATATGAGTTAATTAATATATTTGTATGCTTAAACTAATTGAGTTGGATTTCAATTGAAATGATATTAGTTTCTTGCGATAGATAAATGAGACTTCCTTTGGTAAGAATTTGAGCTTTTTTGAAACATTAAACACCAATTGAAAGTATTCAATACTGAGAGCATTCTTTCGCGGTTAAGCAAATCTAGAACTGGCTTGCAAATGCTAGCCGAGATTACATAATCTTATGTAAACATTGAAAGGATAAAGGCATTTAGGATTTATCTTGACAGCTTAAAAAACTACCATGATATTATCCTTAGTGAGCCACTTTGAGCTTAAACGAAACTTTTTGTTGGTTGGAACCCAAAATATGAGCCTTAACCTTGATTGTTTATCTTTTTTCATTACATCCGCCATAAAAGCAAGTTGAGCATTTAAAAGGTATAATCCACTATAGGGAATAATTGTAGGAGAAGCATAGCATATAGTTAGGTTATAAGTTAGCGGTGGGTTGGGTTGTAATAATTTGTATTTGTTGTCCACAATTTTTACCTTTTTGAAGTTATGATGTTGTGAATTGTGAAAAAAAAAAGAAAACATATCAAGTAAAAAAATGAGAAAAAGGAAAAAAGAAAAAAGGAAGGTAACTAGAAAATGTGAAGGAAAGAAAAAAGAAAAAAGGAAGAGAAATAAAAAAAGAAAACAAAGTCAAGAAGGGAAAAGTCATGGAGATTAGTAGGGTTAAGTTTGTAATTGAAAAGAAAAAATTGTATGTTTTATGTTTATTGGTTTTTATTATTTTCAATGCTCAGTTAGTTATATGGTGTAAAGCTTGGTTTTATCCTTTTTCATACCTTTAGCTTGGCTCCATTACAACCAAAATAAAGACCTTCGGATCTATGTTTGTGTCCTATATTTAGTAGCGAAGATTGGATTATTAAGCAAGCATATGGTAGATGTTTAACATGAAATGAAGAATTAATCAATATTTATGACCTTTGAATTTGTGAGAGAATGGAAAGTGGAGTGAGTGTCTATCATACTTGTTAATGGTCTTTTAGTTGACATACTTGTTAATTACGGTTATGCATGCGAAAGATAGTTTTTTCACAAATTATTATGAGTTTCAAAATCTTAGGTTGTGTTTATTGAATTGATCTTTGACATCTTTAATTTGATTAATTTTTTTTTGTGCTTGTGCTTTCAAAGTTTAGTGTTTTTGGTTTTGGTGGAGTACAAGTATAATTTAAGTATTGAGATATTGTTATCGTTAATTTTGTCTATTTTGGCTTCTTTTTATACGTTGAAATTTTTAAGAATTGTAATGAGATTATGTTGTGAACGAGGGATTAGGGGGCATTAATCTTTGCTCATTTCATCATGTTTGGAGACCAGACGAGATGCAGAGAAAGGAAGAAGAGGAAAAAAAATCAGAGAGAGTTAGTGAAGAAGAAAGAGTACCGATAATTAATATATAAGTTATGTGCATGCATATGTAATTCCAAATTTATTTTTTTGTTATGTGAAAATGTTTTATTTGTCAATGGAAGTTTTTTCTTTTTAAATAGTTTTAGTTTGTTGGGTCATTGTAGAATTTGATGTTTATGCAGTATTTGATCTCTTTGGGGACAAGATTTTACCGTAATATGTATGTTTAATTGATAGTCTTAGTGTAGGTTTCAAAAAAGATAAAATCAAAATAGTTGGCCATATGATTAATTTGATCTTATTAAACTTTGTAAGTTTGATGCAGTAATAGGTAGGCAAATAGACGAGAATGATTGGGTTGTCGTAGAAGACGAAGAATAAAATTCTAGGGTTAGAATAATATAAATTTGACAAAATAATAAAGGCAAATGGATAGATCATAGTTACTTTGTAATTCTTGCGTTTACCAACTTTTAGTGATAAGTTTAATTATTGAGTTACAAGATATTTAGAAAAAAAAAGAATCAGTAAAAAAAGTGTAAGTTATGATATGGTAATACGTCCATCAAAATATTTAAAATAGATATTGATTGTTTCTATTGTGGTAGTTATTTATTTTATATTTGCAGAATAATATTATAAAAAGGATAGGTTAATCTATGATATAAAGCACATTATTTAATGAAATGAAAAAGGGTTGCATAAACAAAATAGAGGTTCAAGACAGAAAAGGTAAATTTTGAGTTTATTGCGTGCAATTTCGAATTGTCACGAGAACAAGTAAAAGAAAATATCTAACATCCTTTCATTTATGTAGAAATAATTCAATGCTATGTAATATCAACATAATTTGTCAAATCAGACTAACATTTTCACCTTCTAAAGTATGGGTAAAATGTGATATGAACAGAACTGTTCAAATTAGACTAACATTTTTATCTTGTAAAGGTATGGGTAAAATTTTTATTAAGTTGTCATAGTTATGGAATCTATTCAAGAAAGATGTGATAGGAATTAAAATGCAACAGAAAAGAAGGCATGTTAAAAGGAAGCAAATAAACAAATTAACAGAATGGTTTGTTTTGATATGTTGAAATTTGTATGGATTTAAAAATAATTATTTTTTGAACATCGATAAGTTTAATAAAGAGAATTGTGATATGTAAGTCACAACTGTATTTTGTTACAGGTTTTCCAAGACTATTAATTTAGGAGCTAAAAATATAAAGGAATAGTAACCCAAGTACAAGCGAGAAATAAAAAGTTCAAGAAAAGAGGAAATTAAATCATCAAAGTTACAAAAGTTGCATGCTGATATTGTTTGACGTAATGCGAAAAAAGTTTACGACAATTTGGGTAAACAAATAAACAAATTAACAGAATGGTTTGTTTTATAGGAGAATATAAAATGTATTTACCTTGGACTTTAAGAAGATGATTTTAGTAATTTTTTTATCTGATCTATAAGAGACATCAGGATTACATCTGAGATAAGCTTGTTGGTTAACAAGGTTTTTGAGCTCTTTAGTATTTCATTGTGCCCTGAAAATGATAATTATAAATGTAAAAGCACAAAAATATTCTAAAATTTGTATATAAGCTTATTTTTTGTTAGAGCAAGGATAATAAAAAAAGTGGTAGTACCAATTTTTAAGATCTTCAACTTCTTGTATTAGTGGATCAATAAGAATTGTGGGGTTAAACCACGTCAATAATGCAACACCCAAAATATTTCAATTATAAGGTAATAATAAAATAGAAGGATAAATAAAAGAAAAATGTGAAAGTGTGGTGAAAAAAGAACAAAATTATCATTGTAAAAGTTTACTATTAGCCTACGACACACAATTATCAGACAAGTATGTTATGATTCGACAATTTGTTGACCCTCGTTAGTAGCAAAATCATTCTACATTGACAGTATAACGGTTTGTTGCCTGATATAAAAACGAAAAATGTTAGAAAAAGTAATTGGTGTCAAATTTTAAAAGCTATAGAAAATAACAGAAAATGTAACATACTATTTGTTGTCAAGAATAAATTTTTACACAATTGAAGGCTTGCCATCTTTTTTTATTTGTTTTTGAATTTGACTTCAACAACCACAGCCAAAATATCTATCACATGTTAAAGATAAACATAATTAGATATAGTAGGAAAAAAAGTCAAAGTTTTAGAAAGAAACAAAAAAGTGTCTAATCGATTGATTTTTCCTTGTCGTTCATACAATTGATAAGATTCGTAAAAGATGTATAGTTGAATTTGATCAGGATGATGCTATCATCATTTGTTACAGGCTCAACAACAATGTGACTTGTAATAATCCATTGAATTTTCAAGTTTTCAGTTTGGTATTGAGACAGAATTGGCTTGACAATTGCGTTGCAAATGATATATTTCTTATACGACTGCAAAATATGGCTCATTCGTTTAATATCATTGTTAAAGATAACAGCTTCAACTTGTGATCTTTGTTAATAATAAACATACAGTTAATAATTAAGTTAATGAAAAAGGGAAGATTTTCAATTAAGAAAGTATAGTTATTATACCTCATAATCAAAGAAGATAAATTATTCTCTAGATGGCATGCTAGCTGATGTGACAATATGTTGTTTTTCTTTGATAGTAATTTCACATTACCACCATTGAGTACCAGGTAAAATATCTTTGATCAATAAACGCTTTTCCATCCTTTAAAATATTTAATAAAATAATAAGGAAAATAATTTTTATATGGAATGAAATTAAATAAACTTGAACAAAACAATTCATATACCTTTTGAAAATTTTGGGCTTTATAATTAAATTAATTGGAAAAATTAATGGAACATAATATTTCTTATTTTTTGATCAATTTTTAAAGACTTAAAAGTTCCTAGAATATTCAGAACTTTAACTAATTCAGGAGTTCGAGCTCTTGACAAAGCCACATATAGTTATACAGGCTGACTGAGATAAATTCCTACATAATCAAATGTTTGACCTGGGATTTAATTATGGTTATTACAAAACATAAACGAACAGCGAATTGTCTTCTCACAAAAGGTATTCCATTTTTTCATTTTTTGAAGATTGCAAAGGAATCTTATGTATAAAAACTTGTTTTCCTTTGTTAGGTCTAAAGGCAATTTCTACAGAAATTGTATGGTATTTTAACTGTCTATATATCAACCTTATGTCATTGCACAGTCCCTCAGTTGCATTAAAATTTCTTATGAGCATAATTGGACAGCCTTCTTTGAGTAACAGTTTGTGTGGAGGTAGACTTTTAGGATTTAAAGAATTTAGAAAATCTTCATAATCTGCTTAATATTTTTGGTCAACCATTTTGTCAAAAATTATGTACGAGTGCTAATTTCCTGACAATTTGTTGATCATCATGTCATTAATTTTGTCAACATAACTGTTTTTTGGACACAGTACACATCTATTTATCATTTGATATGGATCAGACGCATACAAGCTTAGGTCAGGGAAGACGTTTTAAAGTAACCTGGTGAAATCAACAGTGCATAAGAAACATGTCTTTTTAATTTTAAAAAATTGATAGTAAAAGAAAATTGTACAAAATTTAACCTGTTAAGATATTCATCCTTGTTATAGTAAGGAATAACAAACTGTTTTGATAAGGAATTTTGATTTTGCTCGTCAACTGGTTCTGTACCTTCTCCGACTTGTAATAAAAATTCACAAAAAGCTATATTTGATATAGCTCTAATATTTATTGCCAAAGAAAATTTACGCATGTGTGGCCAAAGATGCGAATTTAGAAGACTTGAATCAATTAGTTGTTGTTTTGTGACTTGGTCTATAATTAGTAAGGTTTGACGAAAATCACCGCCAAATACAACAAGTTTTCCTCCAAAAGGCTTATTGAAGTTTATGATATCTTGAAGTAAGCCATCAAATGCGCCAATGGCTTCTCGTTTTGACATGGAAGCCTCATCCTATAAGATAAGACTAGATTTAAATATCAGCACTTCTCTGCTTACTTAACTAAAAAACTTTCTTTTTCAAAAAATCAAGTGAGATTTTAAATATTGAGGGAGTTGTCCTGCCACTAGGAAGGACTGATGCTGCAACACTTGATGTAGCAACAGCAATTACAACATGACTTTGTGAGCGTAAAATTACAAGAAGAGCTCGATACAAGAAAGTCTTTCTAGTTCCACCGGGAGCATCAATAAAAAAAGTGCCACCATTTAAAGCCAAAATCGAATGCAAAATCAAATCAAAAATGTATTTATGCTTGTTATTCAACCTTAAATGTAATAATAAGTCTTCTTGATCAATTTGCATATTCTTCTCACTTTGTATTTCTTTACTAAGATGTTGATGATACTCAACTTGAAAGTGATAATCAGTAAAATAATAATCGTTTAAGCTTTGCCCCTTTTGTTCTAAGGATTTATTAATATTTTGAAGAGTCATCCTTGTAACATCCTCATATGTACATGCAGTATAGGAGGAAGCATGTTCATAATCAGAACAAAGATCGTCTTTGAATGTTTCCCAAAGCTACTTAGGATTTGTTGGTGGACAATAGGATAGTAGTGTAGCAAATAAAAGTCTAAGGGAAGCTGACATTTGAAATAAAACAACTTCCTCTAGTGTTTGCTGTATATAAAAATCAAATGTTAGCAGTCCTAACTTCAGTGCAACCTCCCTAAAATAGCTTGTTTTTTCACCATCAACAGCTAATAAGTGATCAAATGATGTTGGTCCTTTAACATGTGTAAGTAATAACCTCAAGCAGTACCTTTCTCCTTCTTTAGGGTCAATAGTAACCAATCTTCCAATCACTTTCTTTCGACTTCTTTCTGACCATATTTTTTTCTTTTGATTCTAAACAAAATGTTCTGGAAAATCTTTATACAAACACTTCATCTTTTTTTCCTTTTTATTTGTCAAATTCATCTTGAAAAATTCAGTCAGCATTATTTTCGAGAAGTTAATTTTTCTCAACAAACATAACAGATCTACATTTTTGTCAAAGGAAATAAACTATTGATCTGGAAGATAAATCTGGAATATATAAACTGTTGGATTAATCTCTGTTAGACGAAATTCATATATATGTCAGAAAGCTTCAGGAGTTGAAATCTAACGACCTTCTTAAAAATTACTAATTTCATCAATATCAGTTGTGGTTTCTTGATTGACAATGCTAAAATTGACAAAACCATGACCCTTAAACACATATTTATATAAGTACTTAACAAGCTTAACAATGGAATAGAATTTAACATTTATGTGGCAATCAATGAGTAGCAAGAGGTACAGATTGTAAGGAACCACCCACTTATCATCAACCTCATGTTTATAAATCTTAACTTTTGGACTATCATCTTTTCATCTATAATATGGATAACTGTCTTCACCGTGAACACTAAAAGGAGCAAAATTTTTAGGATAATGATTTTTGCACACACCATTTCTCATACAAGGACAATCTTTATTCAGAAGACCACAAGGATCATTAATCATATGCTTAATGACAAGAGAATATAAGCATGAATTTTGATTAGGATCTAATATTTTAGCATATATGATTTGGTCATAAGAATCTGGACTTAGCAATTTAGAATGTGTCTTAAATATCAGCAATAAATGAGCATGAGGGAATCCTTACTTTTGAAACTCAATAACATAAACATACGTGGCAACGTCTCTGAAGAGTTTTTTTTATTAACTCATTTTTAAGAACTTCAAATTTAGCTCTAAAAACTTTAGCCAATAAATCCGGCCTATCTTGTGACTTTTCATGAAACTTAAGGTTATCTTGAATCTCTCTCCATATAGGGTTGCAAGTCATGGTGAGGAAAATATTTGGTTTACCATACTTCTGTACTAGAGCCATTGCATCAAGATAAGATCATTTCATGCCCCTCAGACTACCAACATATGAAGTTAGGAGGACAACTCGATGACCAATTTTATAACCTTCTATTTGACCAATGATAATACCATTTAAAACACCTTGCAATATCTCTATCCTTATCTTATTTTGTCTTTTTCTACAGAAATCAAGTCTAGATGTTTCAATCTTTATATAAGTTCCCACAATAAATTATTGAAATTAACATTATATCCTTCATCTGAAACATTACTTTTGTCTCCCTTTGAAATCAACTTCTTAATTCCACGATGCCATCCAAATTCACCACGAGATAATAAAAGAGAATATTAAAGGGCATCATAACATGCATAGTAAAACTAGATTCTATAACTTGTGCCTAAGTGAGTATAAACTTAGATATGAGGACATTTATCAATCTTTTCATCATTGATCTCAGTCCATATAGCAGCCACTTGTGATGCGGTAGAAAGATTGTAAACACGTTGATTACGGTTAGGATAACACCTTTAAAAATTTGCGTGATTCTTAAGCGTTGAAATGTTCCTAAGACTTCTGAAGAAATTAGCATAAGGATTATCTTGTAAAATTGCCATAATCAGTTTTAATGTATCCTCATGAAGTTTATTACAACTCTTAGTCCTTCTTTTTCAGTTCCTCATCAGTATTAAAGAAATAGAGTTGGACAACAGATACCTTATCAGTTGTTGAAACTAAATTGTTAAGGAAATGATAAACTTGACCTTGAACACGAAATGTGTAAACGCCTTTCTTATTTTTTGTTAGTTCTTGATCATACCTAGCTCCATATAAAGTAAAAGTCACATTATTATTGTATATATGAACGTTTTTCCTGAAATGTTCAGATTCTTCATCACTACCAATAAATAATCTTTTCGGAGCATATGGCATTTGAGGAGCAACAATGGAAGTCTCTCCTGATGAATAACAAAATGACGGGGTCTCTAGATAAAATCTATTCGCATGACAATGTTCACATTTTGGAACAAGAGGAAGTTGTAAGGGCTCAACTGATAAATTCTTTAGGGAAGCAAACTTTGACAAAGAATGATGACAATTTGTCCCTTCAAAGATTCACAAAAAGGTTGATGACTTTGTCCAGTAACAATGAAAAAATGGAAAGAATATAAGTAAAAAGATTTATACCTGGATTCTCGACAGGTATCATTAAGCTAGGTTGATTTGAAGAGGAAGATATAATTGGAGAATCTAAATTATGACACGTGATATTATATGCTTTAACTATTGATATTATATGAAGAATTTCTTTTAGTTAGAGAGAGGAATGAGTTGCAACGACATGATCTACGTTAAAATCGGTTGATTGATTTTATGCTAGTTGATTACTAGATTGATCAAAAAAAAGTTTACCGTCAGAAGGTACGTTATCAATGGTAGAATAGAAAGGTTTATAAGCAACTGTTTGAGAAAAAGTAAGGCAAAGTAGCGTTTCTCTTTTTTGCAGCACGAGCTTCTCTACACCGTCATAGGAGTTTGTTTCTTTTTTTTCTAGCATTTCAACATACTTTTTACGTCTCTTGGCATTTCTATCTGTCTCTGAACGCAGAAAAGAGTTAAACAAAGGTAAAGACAATTAACAATAATTAATAAAAAATTATTAATTATTTCTTGGACAATATCAGCC
>JAOTJB010023889.1:0-10721 GCA_027123815.1 Erythroxylum minutifolium
GAGAGATTTTCTGAGACTGTGTGGACCAGATTGACGAGAGAGCTTATGGCACACAGGTGGGTCAGCTGGGACTTCAGCATTTTGGGATGACCTAGTTAGGAGCTAGTGCATTGTTTTTGGCATAGTATCTGTATTAGGATTTCTATATGTACAGACTGTACAGTGATGTATAAACTGATGTTTTGGAGTAATGAAAAGAGAAATTTGGTTTTAAAAATCTTGTAATTTACAGTTACTGGTTTTATTTATTTAAATGTATGTGATGCCATGTGGAGTTTGTAGAAATTGTACGTAGCGCTTCCTTACCTTAGGATATGTGTCGGAATGACCTACGGGCGTTCCGGTGTGTACCCGAAGGTAATGGGGTGTTACAGATTATTTATTGGAAGTGATGAAGAATCTAAACATTTCAGAAAGAACATTTGTACATATAATAATAATGTGGCTTTTACTTCATCTGGAGCTAGGTATGATCGATAACTAACAAAAAATAAGAAAGGCATTTATGCATTTCATATTCAAGGTTAAGTTTATCGTTTCTTTGATAGTTTAGTTTCAACAACTGATAAGTTATCTAGTATTTAAGGCCTTGATCAGTGTATTTACAATCTTCCCACTGCATCACAAGTGACTACTATATGGACTGAGATTAATAATGAAAAGATTGATAAATGTCGTCACATCCAAGTTTATACTCACTCGGGCATAAGTTATATAATCTAGTCTTACTATGCATGTTATGACGCCCTTCAATATCATCATTTATTTCCTCATGGTGAATCTGGATGGCATCGTGGAATTAAGTGGTTGATTTCAAAGAGAGATATAAGCAATATTTCAGATGAAGGATGTGATGTTAATTTCAACTCTTTTACTGATCCATCTGAATTGTTCACTATAGAAAATACAGGCAAGTTTGTCTTTTCCTTTTTCATTTTTATAGTATTGTTTGATGTTACCATTTTATTTATCAAATTTATTTGTTTAATTATTAGTTGTTGATCAAGAATACTATGAAGATGGTACTGTTTTTGCTAGAGAATATTATTGTTATAGGCTCCAAATAAAAGAACATGATGAATCTATGTTGCTCCATAGCTTAAGGCTGCTTCAATAATTTATTGAGGGAACTTATATAAAGATTGAAACATCTAGACTTGATTTCCATAGGAAAAGACAAAAAGAGATAAGGACAGAGATACTGTAAGGTGTTTTAGACAGTATTACCGTTGGTTAAATAGAAGATTATAAAATTAGTCATCGAGTTGTCCTCCCAGCTTTATTTTTCGATGGTCTAAGGGACATGAAATGACATTATCTTGATGCAATGGTTCTAGTACAAAAGTATGGTAAACCATATATTTTCCTCACCATGATTTACAACCCTATGTGGAAAGAGATTCAAGATAGCATTAAGTTTCATGAAAAACCACAAGATAGGTTGGATTTATTGGGTAGAGTTTTTAGAGCTAAATTTGAAATTCTTAAAAATGAGATAACAAAAAAACAAATCTTTAGAGATGTTGCCGCATGTGTTTATGTTATTGAGTTTCAAAAGTGTGGATTCCCTCATGCTCATTTATTTCTGATATTTAAGCCGCATTCTAAATTACTAAATCTAGATTCTTATGACCAGATCATATTTGCCGAAATACCAGATCCTAATCAAAATTCGTGATTATATTCCCTTGTCATTCAGCATATGATTCATGGTCCTTGTGGTCTTGTGAATAAAGATTAGGTTTGCGCAAAAACCATTACCCTAAAAATTTTGCTCCTTTTACTGTTCATAGCGAAGACAGTTATCCATGTTATAAATGAAGAGATGATGGTCGAAAAGTCAACATTTGTAGACATAAAGTTGACAATAGGTGGGTGGTTCCTCATAATCCGTGCTTCTTGCTGCTCATTGATTGCCACATAAATGTTGAAATATGTTCCACTGTTAAGCTTGTTAAATACTTATATAAATATATGTTTAAGGCCATGATCTTGTCAATTTTAGCATTGTCGATTAAGAGACCACAACTAATATTGATGGAATTAGTAATTTTTAAGAAGGTCGTTGGATTTCACCTCTTGAAGCTTTTTGGCGTATATATGAATTTCCTCTAATAGAGATTAATCCAAGGATTATATACTCCAGGTTCATCTTCCAGATCAACATTTTATTTCCTTTGACAGAAATATAGATCTGTTATATTTGTTGAGAAAAATTGACTTTTCTAAAACAATGCTGACTGAATTTTTCAAGATGAATTTGAAAAATAAAAAGGAAGAAAAGATGAAATGTTTGTATAAAGATTTTCCAGAACATTTTGTTTGGAATCGAAAGACAAAAACATGGTTAGAAAGAAGTCGAAAGAAAGTGATTGGAAGATTGGCTATTGTTGACCCTAAAGAGGGAGAAAGGTACTACTTAAGGTTATTACTTACACATGTTAAAGGTCCAACATTATTTGATCACTTGTTAACTATTGATGGTGAAAAAACAAGTTGTTTTAGGGACGCTGCACTGAAGTTAGGATTCTTAGTATCCGATTTTTATATTCAGCAAACTCTAGAGGAAGCTATTATATTTCAAATGCCAGCTTCACTTAGATATTTATTTGCTACACTCATGTTTTATTGTTCACCGACAAATCCTAAACAGCTTTAGAAAACATTCAAAGATGATTTTTATTGGGCTCGGGTCTCGATTACAATATTTCCTGGCGACAGTACGCTAGGGTTGGGTGACTAAAAAAATAAAATAAAAATGTCACAATTAACATCTAATAATAAAAGAAATCACAGTTGGGAGTAAAATAAATAAATGAAACTTTAATAATAAACAAAGTCACGATGGTGATTTAATAAAGGGTGTTAATAATAATAAAAAAGAAAAAGTCATGATAAAAGTAGAGAAGTCACGGCTGTGACTTAAAAGTCACGGCCGCGCAAAGGAAGTCACGGTTGTGCAAAAGGAGTCACAGTCGTGCTTCTTAACGGGAGAGGGAGCTTGTGCACGATCGTCTACTCCTGGGATTAAAAGGGGCAATGCACGATCATGCACTCCTGAAATACACACCAACTTGTAACAATCATATATCTCCATTTCGATGTCCAAAAATTACAAACTATATACCGTTAGAAAGCTAAGAGAATATCCTACAACTTTTATAAAGACAACTTTTAATCTTGCAAGTTGACCTTTCCATATTTGATTTAATGCCTACTTACTCCTTAACTTAATTCTAACATTTTTATTTAATTCATACCAACACATGTAAATAAAATATTCATGACTAAACTCCAATAAATTCTAATTTAATAAATTATAATTTCTAAGAAAAAGTTTGGGGTCCAATAATCGTTGTTTTGATTATCAACATGCTTCCTCCTATAGTGCATATACATATGAGGACGTTATAAGAATGGCTCTTCAAGATATTAATAAATCCCTAAAACAAATGAGAAAAAGTTTAAGCAATTATCATTTTACTGATTATCACTTTGAAGTTGACTATCATCAACATCTTATTAAAGAAATTCAAAGTGAGAAAAATATACAAATTGATCCAGAAGACTTATTATTACATTCAAGTTTTTAACGAGAAGAAATACATATTCGATTTGATTTTGTATTTGGTTTTGGCTTTAAGTGGTGGCAGTTTTTTATTGATGGTCCCGGTGAAACTGGGAAGACTTTTTTGCATCGAGTTCTTCTTACAATTTTACGGTCACAAAGTTATGTTGCAATTATTATTGCTACATCAGGTATTGCAGTATTAGTCTTTCCCAGTGACAGGACAACTCACTCAAGATTTAAAATCCCACTTGATTTTTTAAAGAAGAAAGTTCATTGGTTAAGTAAGCAGAGCAGTATTGCAACACTGATTTTTAAATCTAGTCTTATCTTATAGGATGAGGCTTTCATGGCAAAACGAGAAGTCATTGAAGCATTTGATGACTTACTTTAAGATATCATGAACTCCAATCAGCCTTTTGGAGGAAAAATTGTCATATTTGGCGGTAATTTTCGTCAAACCTTACCATTTATAGACCAAGCCATAAAACAACAACCAATTGATTCAAGTCTTCTAAATTTGAATCTTTGGCCGCACATGTAAATTTTCTTTGAGAATAAATATGAGAGTTATATCAAATCCAACTTTTTGTGAATTTTTATTAAGAGTTGGAGAAGGTAAAGAACCAGTCGACTAGCAAGATCAAAATTTCTTACCAAAATAGTTGGTTATTCCTTACCATAACAAGAGTGAATCTCTTAATAGGTTAAATTTTTTATAATTTTCTTGTACTATCAATTTTATTTAAAAAAATTAACCATTGCCTTCACTAGATTACTTCAAAACGTCTTCCCTGACCTAAGCTTATATTTGTCTGATCCATATCAGATGATAAATAGATGTGTACTGTATCCAACAAACGACTGTGTTGACGAAATAAATGATATGACGATCAACAAATTGTCAAGAAATCTACTTTCGTACATAAGTTTTGACAAAACAGTTGACTGAAGATATCAAGCAGATTATGAAGATTTTCTAAATTCTTTAAATCCTAAAGGTCTACCTCCACAAATTGTTGCTCAAAGAAGGCTCTCCAATTATGCTCCTAAGAAATTTGAATCCAACTGAGGGACTACGCAATGGCATAAGGTTGATATGTAGACAATTAAAAGAACTGTCTTTGGACCTCACAAAGGAAAACTAATTTTTGTACCTAAGATTCCTTTACAATCTTCAAAAAATGAAAAAAATGAAATACCTTTTGTTAGAACACAATTCCTTGTTTGTTTATGTTTTGTAATGACCATAAATAAATCCCATGGTCAAACACTTGGTTATGTAGGAATTTATCTCCGTCAGCCTGTATTTTCACATGGACAATTATATGTGGCTTTGTTAAGAGCTCGGACTCTTATATCAATTAAAGTTCTGATTATTCTAGGAACTTTTAAGTCTTCAAAAATTGATCAAAAAATAAGAAATATTGTGTTCCATGAAATTTTCCAATTAGTTAAATTATAGAGTACAAAATTATCAAAAGGTATATGAATTGTTTTCGTCAAGATTATTTAATTTCATTCCATACAAAAAATTTTATTTTTTTGATTATTTTATTAAATATTTTTAAAAGGATGGAAAAACGTTTATTGATGAAGGATATTTTACCTATCACTCAATAGTGGTCATGTGAAATTACTATAAAAAAATATCATATTGTCACATCACCTAGCACGCTATTGACGAGACAAATGTTTATCTTTTTTTATTCTGAGGTATAACAACTATATTTTCTTCATTGAAAATCTTCTCTTTTTCATTAACTTTATTATTAACTGTATGTTTATTATTAACAGGGATCATAAGTTAAAGCTATTATCTATAATAATGATATCCAACGAATGAGCCATATTTTGCAGCCGTATAAGAAATATACCATTTATAACGCCATTGTTAAGGCAATTCCACCTTAGTACCAAGCTGAAGACTTGACAATTTAATGGATTATTACAAGTTGTAATGTTGTTGAACCTTAACAGATGATGAAAGCATCATCCCGATCAAATTCAACTATATATCTTTTACGAATCTTATTAACTATATGAATGACAAGAAAAAATCAGTCGGTTAGATCCTTTATTTGTTTCTTTCTAGAACTCTAATTTTTTTCCTATTATATCTAATTATATTTATCTTTAACATGTGATAGATATTTTGGCTGTGGTTGTTGAAGTCTTGGATAAAAAAGAAATCAACAAAGATGCAAGCTTTCAACTGTCCAAAAATTTGTTCTTGCCAACAAACAGTATGTTACATTCTCTATTATTCTCTACAGCTTTTAAAATCTAACACGAGATATTTTTTCTAACAATTTTCATTTTTATATTAAGCAACAAACTGTTATATTGTCAATGTGGAATACTTTTGTTACTAATGAGGGCCAACAAACTGTCGAACCATTACATACTTATCCGATAATTGTGCGTCGCAGGCTAAAAGTTAACTTTTATAATAGTAATTTTGTTTTTTTCATCACATTTTTTCATTTTTCTTTTATTTATCCTTTTATTTTATTCTTACCTTAATTATCCATATGGTTTGACCCCACAATTCTTATTAATCCACCAATACAAAAAGTTGATCTTAAAAATTGGTATTGCCATATTTTTTATCTTTGCTATAACAACAAATACACATATATACAAATTTTAGAATATTTTAATGCTTTTACCTTTATAGTTATCATTTTTCAGGGCACAACAAAATACTAAGGAGCTCAAAAACTTTGTTAACCAACAAGCTTATCTCAGGTATAATCTTGATGTGTCTTTCGGATCATATCAAAAAATTACTAAAATCATCTTCTTAAAGTCCACTAGTAAGGTAAATACATTTTATATTATACTATAAGTTTTCTTCCTCACACATTGTTTATCTGATATTAATATTTCTAACAAAAATCTAGCTATATATTTGCAAACAGCATGGATTAAAGCTCATATTTTTTTTCAACACATTTTGCAAAAGTACTGGTATATGGTCTACAAAAAATGATTTTGCTCAACAGCCGCTACATATGATATTACATTCACTTGCAATTCTTACAGAGAAATACTCTCAGCTGAACCTAGGCATTTATTTTTCTCTTTTTTCTTTTCAATTTTCTGCCTTTTCTTGTGATGCAACGTATTTATTGAGAAATGAAATTTTTTTACAACATTAGCAAGTTAATGTTGTGAACAACCAAACGTATAAAGGGAACACTTAAAATATTCATCTAACGTAATAGGTGTGACTTACACCAGTGAGAACAACATAGAACAATATAGAATTGTTGTATGTCACGGGCGTGACATGTTAAGTCACACCTGTGAGCCCTTCTCACGGAGGTGATTTCACATGTCATGGGTGTGACTTAGGCATTTCGAATTTTAATCTTTATTTTTATAATCTCCTTTCTTTTATAGCAAGGTTTCATCGTAAATGAATTATTACAGACATTTTCTCATTAACTTTTGCTAGCAAATATAAATGCCGCTATGATGTTGATTTCATTGATGAAATAGGAACTATCACAGCTTCTATTTTTGGCGAACTTGGTGAAATACTCTTGAAATTCAGTGTAATTGAAGTTATGCAATTTTACTACCAAGTTATATTTTTGATTTACTACAAATATATTTACATTTAATAACAAGAATTATGACAACTTTATCATTTGACTAACGATCTACATTTTTGCCTTCTCATAACAAGAGTATCGAACTTCCTCTAAAAAAGGTACACATATTTGAAAACCAAGATCTTTCTTGTTCATATCAAACCTAGATGGAAGACAATGCTTCACTGTTATCTATTACCTTCAAATTGATGATGCTGAATTACAAAAGAGTTCAACTTCAATTGAAAAATATGTTGACATTTCAACTGACGATCAAAATAACAATGTTGAAATTACACCTACACGTATTTTAGGTTTTTATCATTATTTATTCAATCAATTTTTGCATTTTTATCTTGATCAAACTACGTCAACTTCTTATTTTTTTAGTGAATTATCTTATCATATGTTATTTATTTACTCAGCATTTTTATATAAAAAAGTAATGTTCACTTTTATACTCTGCGGCTAATATATTTTGGTTTTTATATTTTTAGAAGAGATTCTTATTTCTTCTTCAAAAGTAAGACAATGTGTTCACAAAAGATTCAACGACATTGAACCCACACCAGCCTCAAATGTAGACGTTGATGATAGAAACAAAAAACCCAAATTGCCGTAGACTTTTTTTCCATTACGTCAAACAACATAAGCATGTAACTTTTGTGATTTAATTTCCTCTTTTCTTGAACTTCTTCTGCTAGCCTTTTATATGTTTCTCGCTTGTACTTAGGTTTACTATTCCTTTACATTTTTAGCTCCTAATTTAATAGTCTTGGGAAACCTGTAACAAAATTGTGTATACCTGCATGGTGGTTTAGGACTGATTATGTGTTTTACTTCTGATTAGGAAAAAAAAACTCTTGTGTATCATCTTACTATCGTTGCCAAAATTTGTCCGTTGCCTTCACCTTTCTCAACTTCTCCTTTTTTACTCACCTTTCTCAACTTCTTCTTTTTCAGAGATTCTCTCTTATTTTCTTCTCTTCTTCCTTTCTCCCTATATATCTTCTCTATGTCTCCAAATGTGATTCATGCCCCTTCAACCTGGTGCCACATATATACCATTGTCCCATGTTAAGTCACACTTGTGACTTAATAAGTTACAACTGTGCACAACTAAATAATGGAAACAAGTGACTTAATAAGTTACAACCGTGCACAACTAAGTCACGGTTATGAAACAAGCGACTTAATAAGTTACAACCGTGCATAACTGAAACAAGTCAATGTTAGTCACGGTTATGACTTCAGAACAAATGTATGTCACACAGCCGTAACTTACATATCACAATTGTCTTTGTTAAACTCATCGACATTCATAAAATAATTAATTTAAAATTCATACAAATTTCAACATATCAAAAGAAACAATTTTGATGATTTGTTTATTTGCTTCCTTTTAACATGCCTTCTTTCCTGCCGCATTTTAATTCCTATCACATGTTTCTTGAATAGATTCCCGTAACTACAGGAACAACATAATCAAAATTATACCCATACCTTTAGAAGGTGAAAATGTTAGTCTGATTTGAAAAGTCTTGTTAATATTACATAGGATTGAATTATTTCTACACAAATGAAAGCCTGTTCGATATTTTCTTTTACCTTGTTCTCGTGATAATTGGAAAGTGTATACAACAAACTCAAAATTTACCTTTTCTGTCTTGAACCTCTATTATTTTTATACGCAATCCTTATTCTAACCCTAGAATATTATTCTCCCTCTTCCGTGACTTCTGAATCATTCTCGCCTATTTGCTTACCTATTACTATGTCAAACTTACAAAGTTTAATAAGATCAAATTAACCATAAGGCCAACTATTTTGATTTTATCTTTTACTAAAACTACACTAAGACTATCAATTAAACATATACGTTACGGTAAAACCTTGTTTACAAAGAGATCAAAAACTATGTAAACATCAAAACCTACAATGACCCAACAAACTAAAACTATTTAAGAAGAAAAAACTTCCAGTCAGAAATAAAACATTTCCATATAACTAAAAAATAAAATTGGAATTGCATATGCATATGCATGTGCATATGCATACATATAACACATATATTAATTATCAACACTCTTTCTTCTTCACCAACTCTCTCTGATTTTCTTCTCTTCTTCCTTTCTCTACATCTCATTTATGTCTCTAAACATGATGAAATGGGCAAAGATTAATGCCCCTTCATCCCTCATTCACAAAATAATCTCATTAAAATTTATACAAATTTCAATATAAAAAAAGCTAAATTAGACAAAATTAACGACAACAATTCCGTAATACTTAAATTATACTTGTACTCAACCAAAACTAAAAACACTAAACTATGAAAACACAAATAAAAAAATTAATAATGACAACAAATTATTTTCTAATTTAATAACAAAAGATGTCAAAGATCAATTCAATAAACACAACCTAAGATTTTGAAACTCATAATAATTCGTGAACAAACTATCCTTCGCATGCATAACCATAATTAACAAGTATGTCAACTAAAAGACCATTAACAAGTGTGATAGACACTCACTTCACTTTCCATTTTCTCACGTATTTAAAGGTCATAAATATTCATTCATTATTCATTTCATGTTAAGCATTTACTATAAGCTTGCTTACTAATCCAATCATCACTACTAAATATCGAGCACAAACATTAATCTGAAGGTCTTTATTTTGGTTATAATGGGGCCAAGCTGAAGGTGGGAAAAAAGATAAAAACTAAGCTTTAAATCATAGAACTAATTGAGCATTTAAAATAGTACAAACCAATAAAACATAAAACATAAAATTTTTCTTTCAATTACAAACTTAACCCTACCAATCTCCCTTACTTTTCCCTTCTCCCCTTTCTTTTCATTTTTTATTTCTCTTCCTTTTTTCATTTTTTTACTCCACATTTTCCGGTTCTCTTCCTTTTTTCTTTTTTTTTCCTTTTTCTCTTTTTTTTACTTGATATGATTTCCTTTTTTCCCAATTTACAACAATATAAGTTCAAAAAGGGAAAAAATGTGGACAACAAATGCAAATTATTACAACCCAACCCACTACTAACTTATAACCTAACTATATGTTATACTTCTCCCACAATTATTCCCTACAGTCGATTATACCTTTTAAATGCTCAACTTGCTTTAATGGCGGATCTAATGAAAAGAGATAAATAATTAAAGCCAAGGCTCATATTTTGGGTTTTAACCAAAATTTCATTTAAGCTCAAGGGGATTCACTAAGGATAATATCATGGTGGCTTTTTAAGTTGTCAAGATAAATCCTAAATGCCTTCATCGCTTCAATGTTTGCATAAGATTATGTAATTTTGACTAATATTTGTAAGTAAGTTCTAGATTTGCTCAACCATGAAAGAATGCTCTCAATAATGAATACTTTTAATTGGTGTTTAATATCTCAAAAAAGCTCAAATTCTTACCAAAGGAAGATCTCATTTATCTATCATAAAAAGCTAAAATCCTTTCAATTGAAATCCAAGTCAATCAGTTTAAGCATGCAAATATATTAATTCACTCATATTATGCATTTATAAT
>JAOTJB010023927.1:0-10719 GCA_027123815.1 Erythroxylum minutifolium
ATGTGCATTTATAAATTCATAATTGTGCAAAATTGTGATGTGTGTATGTATGATATGTTATAGAGGATCACATTAAGCTACAGCAACCAAATATTGCTGGGACTTCAAGGCAATAAGCTAAAAGGAGCATATGTGAGTCAACCTAGATGATCTTCCTAGGATTGATTGTTTGATGTATTTTGCTTAATTTTTAGTTATTGAACTTTTTACGATCTGAATATGAATTCCAGACTTAAAGGTCCGATGAGTTTAATAGTCGAGAATGAATTGGAAGTGTTATACTTGCATCTGACAATTGAATGAAATATGTTGCCTTTGAATACTGAATGCTCAAAAAAAGTTAAATGCCAGACTAAGGTTCGATGAATTATGAGATTCTATTTGTGCTTCATATGTGAATGCCATTCATGGCATCTTCTGTTATTTGATGTATTTTATAAAATGCTGCTCAGATAAAGGCGTTGTGACCAGAGTAGCCAGTTGAAAGAGCTATAAGCTTAGTATTCTACATATAGAGCACTGCTCCGTAATTTCTGTTCTGACTGAGCCCAATGAGCCAGTATCTATTTTTGTATCTGAAAGGCATTCAATCACAACAAATAATAATGAATCGAGAGTCTCATATGCATCTGTATTTGAATATTCAGATTATGAAATATATGCTTGTGAATTCTTTCTAAAGTTGTGATGTTAAAGTGATATATCATGATAATATGATTGATTGGGTTTCAAATTTCTGGAAGAAGGTATGTGAATTGTATGACATCCTTTATGCCTTATTTTGATAGAAAATGTTGTAAATCTGATTGGTTGTATGATATATGTGTGTACCTGGAGTGAGATCATCAATAATGGGTCTCTCACTGAGTTTACAAAAACTCATCCAAAATTTACAATGTGATTTTACAAGTACGAGATAGGAGACTTAGATTCTAAGATTCTCATAAACACTTTTTAGGATTAAGTTATATATCAAAGGTCTGTCAGCTGGCACTTGAGGAGTTGTTTTTGTTTTTAAGTGGTTTACTTATGTCTTGCAGAACTTTTGTTTTGTAAGCTACTATATATTAATGCAATGACAAGTTGAGGTTTTTAATTATTGTGTTTTGTGACTTTTACATACATAGTTGATGCCATGATTGAGTTGGATATATTGCCATGTTATAAGTGAAGGTTTAATAGTCACGCCACTATTATAGATTATATACTGGAATGTCCTCAAGGTGTTCCAGTATCTAATTTATGGCAGTGGAGGTGCTACAGAAACACAGCCCATTGGCGCATCTTCGATGGGCAAAACAGCTTGATGCACAATCATTATCCACCTTCAGTTGAAAAAATAGCCCGTTGGCACGGTCGCTAGGCATCTTCTATGGGAAAAATAGCCTGCTGGTAATCCTTCGGTGGGAAAATGACATGTTGGCATAGTCACCAGGCACCTTCTTGGCCAAAATAGTTAGTTAGCTCGGTCGTTGGGCACCTTTGGTGGGTAAAACTACCCATTGGTATAGTCATTAGGCATCTTTAATGGGAAATATAACACGTTGGCACACCTTCGGTGGGCCAAAAAGCATATTGGCACGGTCGTTAGGCACCTACAGTGGGCAAAATAGCCTATTAGCACCGTCGCTAGGTAACTTTGATAGGAAAAATTGACTGTTGGGTGCCTTCAGTAGAGAAAATAGCCTATTGGCATACCTTTGGTGGGCAAAACAGGTCGTTGGCATGTTCGCTAGAAACTTTCAGTGGAAAAAATAGCCCATTTGCACACATTTGGTAGGTAAAATAGCCCATTGGCATGCCTTCGGTGGGCAAACTAACCTGTTGGCACATTTGCTAGGCACCGTCAGTGGGAAAAACAACTCGTTCGCAGACCTTTGGTGGGCAAAAAGTCTGTTGGCACTGTCGCTAGACACCATCGGTGGAAAAAACAACCCGTTGGCACACCTTTGGTGTGAGAAATAGCACGGGCACCTTCAGAAGGCAAAATAGCCCATTGACACAGTTGCTAGGCACCTTCAGTGGGCAACACAGACCATCGGGCACCTTCAGTGAAAAAACAGCCAGTTAGAACACCTTCAGTTAACAAAATAGCCAATTGGCACACCTTCGGAGGGAAACACAGCCCGTTGGCAAACCTTCGGCAGGAAAGGCAGCCTTTTGTCACAACTTTGATTGGAAAAATAGCCCATTGACACGTTTGTTAGGCAACTTCAGTGGAAAAAATAGCAATTTGGCATGGTCGCTAGGCACCTTTAGTGGACCAAATTACCCGTTGGCACGATTGCTAGGCATCTTCGGTGGGAAAACTTCCTGTTGGACAAAATAGCATGTTGGCATGGTCACTAGGGACCTTCGATAGGCTAAATAGTGCATTGGGATGTTTGCTAGGCACCTTAGGTGGGAAAATAGCCAGTTGGCACATCTTTAATAGGTATAACAACCCATTGACACATTTGTTAGGATCCTTCAGTGGGCAAAATAGCACATTGGGACAACTTTGATGGGCAACATAGCCTATTGGCATAGTCGCTAGGCATTTTTGATAGGCAAGACAGTCCGTCGGGTACCTTTTGTGGGAAAAATAGCTCATTTGAATGAACACCTTTCGTAGGCAAAACAGCCTATTGGCACACCTTCACTAGGTAAAATGGCACGTTGGCATGGTCGCTAGGCACCTTCGATGGGAAAAATAGCCCGTTGACATGTTCGCCAGGCACCTTCATAGGACAAACAGTCCGTTGGCACACCTTCTGTGGGAAAAACACCACGATCGCATGGTCTTTAGACACCTTCAGTGGGCAAAATAGCCCGTTTGTATGTTCCCTATGTAACTTTGGTGGAAAAAACAGCCCTTTCACATGGTCACTAGGCATCTTTGATGGAAAAAATAGCCCGTTGGCACACCTTTGGTGGGAAAAACAAAGGCCACCTTCAGTGAAAAAAGAGCACATTGGCACACCTTTGGTGGGAAAAACTGCCTTTTGGCAGTTTTGCTAGGCACCTTCAATGCAAAAAATAAGCTAGTGCCACACCCTTGGTGGCAAACACAGCCCGTTGGCACATTTTAGTGGGAAACACAGCCCGTTGGCTCACCTTCGGTAGGCAAAACAGCTCTATGGCACGTTTTCTATTAACCATCGGTCGGAAAAATAGCCCATTGACACGGTCGCTAGGCGTCTTCGATGGGAAAAACAACCCATTGGCATATCTTCGGTGGGAAAAACGGCACGTTTGCACGATCGATAGGCACCTTCTATGGGCAGAATAACTCATTAGCATGTTCACTAGACACGGTCACTAGGTGTTTTCAATGGGAAAAACAACCCATTGGCATACCTTTGGTGGGAAAAATGGCACGTTTGTACGATCGATAGGCACCTTTTATGGGATAATAACTCATTAGCATGTTCAGTGGGCAAAACAGTTCGTTGGGCACCTTCAGTGAAAAAAATAGCCCGTTGGCACACCTTTGGGTGACAAATCAGCCTGTTGGCACACCTTCGGTGGGAAACTCAGCTCGTTGGCACAACTTTGGATGGAAAAATAGTCTGTTGAAACACCTTCGGTATGCAAAATAGTCATTTGGCACAGTCACTAGGCACCTTTTGCTTACCCAAGGTGTGCAAAATAGCCAATTGGGCACATTCGGTGGAAAAAATAGCCCGTTTGCACACCTTGGGTAAGCAAAATAGCCCGTTGGCACAATCGCGAGGCACCTTTTATGGGGAAAAAAGCCCGTTGGGCATCTTCAATAGGAAACACAGCCAGTTGGCACACCTTCGGTAAGCAACATAGCTCGTTGCACACCTACGGTGGGTAAAATAACCCGTTTGTACGTTCGTTCGGCACCCCCAGTGGGGCAAATAGCCCTTTGCCATCCCATTGGTAGGCAAAATAGCCCGTTGGGATAGTCAATAGGCATTTTTGTGGGAAAAACAACTCATTGGGAAAAATAGCATGTTGGCGTTGTCGCTAGGGACCTTCGATGGGCAAAATAGCCCGTTGGGATGTTCGCTAGGCCCTTTCGGTGGTAAAAAGGGCCCTTTGGCACACTTTTGGTGGGAAAAACACCACGATTGCATAGTCGCTAGACACCTTTGGTGGGAAAAATAGCCTATTGGCATGATCACTAGGCACCTTTGGTAGGCAAAACAGTTTGTTGGAATGTTTGTTAGGCACCTTTGTTGGGAAAAACAACACATTGGCATGGTCGCTAGTCGCCTTCAATAGGAAAAGTAGCCCATTGGCACTTTCGATAGACATCTTGGGTGGGAAAAATAGCCCATTGGCACACCTTTGGTGGGAAAAGCACCACGATCGAACAATCTCTACACACATTATGTGGGCAAAATAGCCCATTGGCACATTTGCTAGGCACCTTTGGCAGGCAAAATAGCCCGTTGGCATAGTCGCTAGGCATCATCAGTGGGCAAAACAGCCCGTTCGGCACCTTCAGTAGGCAAAACAGCCCTTTAGAACACCTTTGGTAGGCAAAGCAGCCTGGTGGCACACCTTTGATGGGCAAAACATCCAGTTGGCATGTTCTCCTGGCACATTCGGTGGGAAAAATAGCCCGTTGGAACACCTTAGGTGGGAAAACCAACACATTGGCACGGTCGTTAGGCACCTTCGTTGGGCAAAATAGCACGTTGGTGCAGTCGTTAGGAACCTTCAATGGGCAAACCGGTCCGTTGGGACCTTCAATGGGAAAAACAGAAATAGCCCATTGACACGGTCACTAGGCACCTTTAGTGGGTAAAACTACCCTTTGACAAAATCACTGTAGACCTACAGTGGGAAAATAGCTTGTTGGGCACTTTCAGTGGGAAGCACAACCTGTTGGCACACCTTCGATAGGTGAAATAGCTTGTTGGCACACCTTTGGTGGGCAAACCAACTCGTTGGTACATTCTTTAGGCACCTTTGGTGGGAAACACAGACCATTTGCACCATTTGGTGGGCAAAACAGCCCATTGGCACACATTTGGTGGGCAAAACAGCCCACTGGCACGATCGCTGGGCACCTTCAGTAGGTAAAACAACTCGTTGGGCACCTTCAATAGGAAACACAGCCCGTTGGCACACCTTTGGTGGGCAAAACAGCACGTTGACACATTCGTTAGGCATCTTTTGTGTGCAAAATAGCTCGTTGGCACGATTGCTAGGCACCTTTGGTGGGCAAAACAGACCATTAGGCACCATCAGTGGAAAAAACAGCCCATTAGCCCACCTTTAATGGGTAACACAGCCCAATGCTACACCTTCAGTGGGAAACATAGCCCGTTGGCACACCTTTAGGGGGCAAAACATCCTGTTGGCACATTCCTTAGGCACCTTTAATGGGAAAAACAGCATGTTGGCAAGGCCGCTAGGCACATTCAGTGGGCAAAATAGCCAGTTGACACAGTTGCTAGGCATTTTCAGTGGGAAAAATAGCCACTTAGGAAAAATAGCACCTTCACACAGTCACCAGGGACCTTCGATGGGCAAAATAGCCCGTTAGGATGATCCCTAGGCACCTAAGGTGGGAAAAACAGTTCGTTGGCACACCTTCGATTGGAAAAACATCACGATTGCAATATTGCTAAACACCTTTGGTGTGCAAAATAAGCCATTGGCATGGTCACTAGGCCCCTTTAGTGGGAAAACCAGACCACTGACACGTTGGCTAGGCACCTTCGATAGGCAAATTAACCTATTAGCACTTTCGCTAGGCACCTTCGGTCAAAAATATGCCTGTTGGCATGGTCGCTAGGTACCTTAGGTAGGCAAAATAGCCCGTTAGCACAGTCACTAGGCACCTTTAGTGGGCAAAGCCACCCGTGAGGACTTCGCTAGGTACCTTTAACGGAAAAACAACTTGTTGGCATACCTTCAGTGGGAAACACAACCTGTTGGCACACCTTTGATGGGAAACATAGCCCGTTAGCACACCTGCACTGGGCAGCCCGATGGCATGTTTGCTACCCAACCTCAGTGGGAAAAATAGCCCATTGGCATGGTCGCTAGGCATCCTCGATGGGAAAAATAGCACCTTGGCACACCTTCGGTGGGAAAAATGGCATGTTGGCACGATTACTAGGCATCTTTGGTGGGCAAAATAGCCTGTTGGCACACCTTCAGTGGAAAAAAGAACCCGTTGGCACACCTTCGGTCAAAAAAACAACCCTTTGGCGCACCTTTAGTAGGAAACACAGTCCGCTGGTATACCTTCAGTGGGAAACACAGCCCGCTAGCACACCTTCGATGGGCAAAACAACTCAATGGCATGTTCGCTATCCACCTTCGGTGAGAAAAACAGTCCGTTGGCACCCCTTTGGTGGGAAAACAACATGTTGGCATAGTTGCTAGGCACCTTTAATGGAAAAATAGATCGTTGGGCACCTTCAACGGAAAAAACTACCCATTGACACAACTTTGGTGTGTAAAATAGCCCGTTGGCACATTCTCTAAGTACCTTTGGTGGGAAAAATAGCCCGTTCGTACACCTTCGGTGGGAAAAGCAAACCATTGGGCATCTTCAGTGAAAAAAAAAGCTAATTGGCACACCTTCTAGCAAAACGGCTCGTTGGCACATCTTCGATGGGAAACACAGCCTGTTGGCACACCTTCGGTGGGCATAATAGCCTGATGGCACATTCGGTTGGCACCTTCAGTTGGATAAATAGCTCGTTGGCACTCCCTTAGTAGGTAAAATAGCCCGTTGGCACAGTCGCTAGGCATCTTTGATGGGAAAAACAGCATGTTGGTACACCTTCGGTGGAAAAAATAACAAGTTGGCACGGTCGCTAGGAACCTTCGGTGGGCAAAATAGCTTATTAACATGTTCATTAGGCACCTTTGGTGGGCAAAATTCACTTTTAGGCACATTTTATGGAAAAAACAACCCCTTGGAACACCTTCGATGGGCAAATTAGCCCATTGACATGTTTGCTAGGCACCGTTGGTGGGAAAATAGTCTGTTTGCATGTTCTCTAGGCACTGTCAGTGCGAAAACAGTCTATTGACACACCTTCGGTGGGAAACATAGCCTGTTGGCACAGTAGCTAGGCACCTTCGATGGGCAAAACAGACTATTGGGCACCTTTAGTCAAAAAAGTAGCCCGTTGGCAATCCTTCGGTGGGAAACACAACTCATTGGCAAACCTTCGGTGGGAAACACAACCCTTTGGCACACCGTCGGTTGGTAAAATAGCTCCCTGACACGTTCGCTAGGCACCTTCGATGGGAAAAACAATATGTTGGCATGGTCGCTAGGCACCTTCGGTGGGCAAAATAGCTCGTTGGCACAGTCGTGAGGCATCATCGATGGGAAAAAAACTCGTAGGGAAAAATAGCACATTGGCACGGTCACTAGGGACCTTTGATGGGCAAATTAGCCCGCTGGGATGTTCCTTAGGCACCTTAGGTGGGAAAAATAGCCCGTTGGCATACCTTCAGTGGGAAAAGCACCCTAATTGCATGATCGCTAGACACCTTCGGTGGGCAAAATAGCCTATTGGCGTAGTTGCTAGGCACCTTTGGTGGGCAAAACAACTCATTGGCATGCTTGCTAGGCACTGTTAGTGGGAAAAATAGCACATTGTGACACCTTTGATTGGCAACACAGCCTGTTGGCATTATCTCTAGGTATCTTCAGTGGGCAAAATAGTCCATTGGGCACCTTTGGTGGGAAAACCACACATTAGAAGACCTTCCGTAAGCAAAACAGCCCATTAGCACACCTTTTCTAAGTAAAACAGCACATTGCCATGGTCGCTAGGCACCTTTAATGGAAAAAATAGCCCGTTGACATGTTCGCTAGGCACCTTCGGTGGGAAAAGCACCATGATTGCAAGGTCTTTAGACACCTTTGGTGGGCAAAATAGCCCATTGTCACATTCATTAGGCACCTTTGATGGGCAAAACAACCCGTTGTCATGGTCACTAGGCATCTTTAGTAGACAAAACTGTCTATGGGTAGCCTCGGTAGGGAAAACAACCCTTTAGAACACCTTTGGTAGGAAAACAACACGTTCGCTTAACTTTGGTGGGCAAAACAGCCCGTTTGCACAGTTGCTTGCCACCTTTAGTGGGAAAAATAGCCCGTGGGCACACTTTCGGTGGGAAAAACAGCACATTGGCACAGTCACTGGGCAACTTCGGTGGGCAAAGTAGCCTGTTGGCATGGTCGCTAGGTACCTTTCGTGGGAAAAATAATCCGTTGGGCACCTTTAGTGGGAAAACAACCTATTAGGCACCTTCGATGGGAAAAATAACATGCTCGCAAGGTCGAAGGCACCTTCGATGGGAAAAATAGCCAGTTGGGAAAAATAGCAAGTTAGCAAAGTCACTAGGGACCTTTCATGGGCAAAATAGCCTGTTGGCACGGTCGCTAGGGATCCTTCATGGGCAAAATAGCCCGTTGGGATGTTCCCTAGGTACCTTTGGTGGGAAAAATAATCCGTTGGGCACCTTTCGTGGGAAAACAACCTATTAGGCACCTTCGATGGGAAAAATAGCACGCTAGCAAGGTCGAAGGCACCTTCGATGGGAAAAATAGCCAGTTGGGAAAAATACTAGGGACCCTTCATGGGCAAAATAGCCTGTTGGCACGGTCGCCAGGGATCCTTCATGGGCAAAATAGCCCGTTGGGATGTTCCCTAGGCACCTATGGTGGGAAAAATAAACCGTTGGCATACCTTCGGCTGAAAAAACCCCACAGTTGCAAGGTTGCTGGACATATTTGGTTGACAAAATAGCTCATTAGCACAATCGCTAGGTACCTTTGCACATTGGCTAGGCAGCTTCGATGGGAAAAATAGCCCGCTGTCATTTTCGCTAGGCACCTTCGGTCAAAAAATTGCCTGTTGGCATGGTTGCTAGGCGCCTTAGGTGGGAAAAATAGTCCATTAGCATGATCACTAGGTACCTTCAGTGGGCAAAACAGACCGTTGAGCACCTTTAGTAGAAAAAATAGCTTGTTGGCACACCTTCGGTAAGGAAAACTGCCTGTCGGGAGTTTCACTAGGCACCTTCAGTGGAAAAAATAGCCTGTTGGCACACCTTTGGTCGGCAAAACAACCCATTGGCACACCTTCAGTGGGAAACACAACCTGTTGGCACACCTTCAGTGGGAAACATAGTTCGTTAGCACACCATCGGTGGGTAAAGCAGCTCGATGGCATGTTCGCTACTCACCCTTGGTAGGAAAAATGGCCCAATGGCATGGTCACTAGGCATCTTTAATGGGAAAAATAGTACCTTTGCATAGCTTCGGTCGGAAAAACGACACGTTGGCACAGTTGCTAGGCACCTTCAATGGGCAAAATAGCCCGTTGACGCACCTTTAGTGAAAAAAACCCTTTGGCACACTTTTAGTCGACAAAATAACCCATTGGCACACCTTCAATTAGAAACACGACCTGTTGGCACACCTTCAGTAGGAAACACAGCCCGATAGAACACCTTCGGTAGGTAAAATGGCCTAATGGTATGTTCGCTATCCACCTTCGGTGAGAAAAATAGCCCTTTGGCACTCCTTTGGTAGGGAAATAGTATGTTGGCATGATTGCTGGGTGCCTTTGGTTGGGAAAACAGATCATTGGGCACCTTTAATGGAAAAACTACCCGTTGGCTCAACTTTGGTACATAAAATAGATCGTTGGCACATTCTCTAGGCACCTTTGGTGGTAAAAATAGCCATTTCGCATACCTTCGTTAGGAAAAACAAACCATTGGGCACACTTAATGAGAAAAATAGCCAGTTGGCACACCTTCAGTTAGTAAAACAGCTTGTTGGAACATGATCAGTGGGAAACACAGTCCGTTGGCACACCTCCGATAGGCATAATAGCCCGATGGCACATTCGCTAGGCACCTTCAGTGGGAAAAACAGCCCGTTGGCATTCCCTTGGTAGGCAAAAAAGCTTGTTGTCATAGTCACTAGGCATCTTTGATGGGAAAACAACACGTTTATACACCTTCAGTGGGGAAAGTGGCATGTTGGCATAGTCATTAGGCACCTTCGGTGGGCAAAATAGCCCATTTGCACGTTCGTTAGGCACCTTTGGTGGGTAAAATTGACCGTTGCGCATGTTTAGCGGAACAAACTGCCCCTTGGCACATCTTCGATGGGCAAATTAGCCCATTGCCTTGTTCCCTAGGAACCGTTGGTGGGAAAAACTGCTCGTTGGCATGTTTGCTAGGCACTGTTGGTGGGAAAAACAGTCCGTTAGCACAGTCGGCAAGCACTTTCAGTGGGAAAAATAGCCCATTGGGCACCACCGGTGGGAAAATTAGTATGTTTGCATGGTTGCTAGGCACCTTCAGTGGGCAAAACAGCACATTGGCATTATTGTTAGGCACCTTTAGTGGGAAAAAACTTCCCATTGGGCAACTTCGGTAGGAAACACAACCTATTGGCACACCTTTATAGGCATAACCCGTTGGCTTACCTTTGGTGGATAAAACAGTCGGTTGGCACAGACACTAGGCACCTTCGGTGGGAAAAATAGCCCGTTGGGTGGGGCCAGTGGGAAACATAGCCCAATTGTAACATCCCCTCACCAATAGGAAGGGTATATTGTATAGTGACATATGCATGCATTCATATATGCACATGCATAATGAATAGTGACATTTTTGCACATGAAATGAATGTACATGCATGCATGACATTTTCCCGATTTTTAATTGTGATTAATTGAGCTAAATAGAAAAAGTGTCTTAAGTGAT
>JAOTJB010023945.1:0-10718 GCA_027123815.1 Erythroxylum minutifolium
TTTGCAATATTTTTCAGGCTCAGAAGAGACACCCAGTTAAATCAACTGGAGTCTAACTGCTACCTTTGAGTAAGAATTAGCGGTTAGGATCAGTTCGCGTCTGCATTTGTACCTTCTTATTTTTATATCAATTTGTATATTCCACGAGTTTTGAATAATGTGCACTTGAACATTAAGTTTATACTAATTTTCCAAATGGGAAATGTTGTAAATGATTTTGTGATGTAATAACCTTTGAAATTCTAAACGTTTTGCATATGAAATTGATTAAAGTGTTTTAGTAATTGTGATTTTGAGTTTATGAAATAAAAGTTTGGGCTTGAAATTGATTATTGATTTTCGCATACGTTAGTGAAAAAAAGGGTACCGAGTTTCAAGTGATTGACTAATTGATTGTTTTAGCATGCCACCCTTGCGAGATACACACTCAGACATCACTTAGGATGTTAGGTATGTGTCTTGTGAGGGTGGAGTGTTACACTATTACTCACAAAATAAGGTTAGATATTGTATTAGGTATGATAAGTATAATAGATAAAACTTTTGGGAATAGATTTTTATAAGTTTTGGGCAATTTGATATAATAATAAAACTCTCAATACTGTAATTAATAATCAAATATTTGTAATCTCTTAATTCACAAAACTATTTAAAACTTCAATTATAAAAATAGGAGGTTTGTTGAAGGATTCTCCATGATAGCTATTCTAATGACAAATTTATTAAGGAAAAATCAGAAGTTTATATAGAGTGATGAATGTCAGAAGAGCTTTAAGGAGCTTAAGCACAGATTGACAAGTGCTCCAATTCTGACCTTGCCCATGGGAGATGAGGACTATACAGTTTATAGTGATGCTTTAAGAAAAGGTTTGGGTTGTATGTCGATGTAAGGAGACAAGGTAATAGCTTATGCCTCACGGCAGCTAAAGCCTTATAAATTGAATTACCTAACCTATGATCTAGAATTAGCAGCAATACTTTTTGCCTTAAAAATTTGAAGACATTATTTGTGTGGAGTTCAGATAAGGATTTTTACAAATTATAAAAGTCTCAAGTACTTATTGAGCCAGAAAGAGCTGAATTTGAGACAGGGAAGGTGGTCAAAGTTACTTAAAAATTATGACTTGTTAATTGAATACGACCCAGGCAAGGCAAATGTAGTGGTCGATGCCTTAAGTAGGAAATCCTCCATATCCCATATTCAGACAATTTATCTACCATTGTTGGAAGAGATGGCTAAGCGTAGAATAAACTTGAAACAGGAGAACCCCGATTCCATTATTGCTAATTTTGGAGTGAGACCAATACTTAGAAAAAAAGTTAAGGAGCTATAAGAACAAAATGCAACTTTGAACAAACTTCGAGAAGAAATTAAGAATGGCAAGTAGGCTAAAGTGGTAGTGAGGGACGATGGACTTATGGTTGTAGGAAATTGACTTTGTATTTTGAATGTCAAGGAGGTAAAGGATGAGATACTCGATGAGGCACACAATGCACCTTATACCATGAACCTAGGTAATACCAGGATGTATAGAGATTTGAAAGAGCATTTCTAGTGGAAAGGTATGAAGAAGGATGTAGTAGGATATGCAAGCAAGTATCTAGTGTGTTAGCAAATAAAGGTTGAACATTAAGCACCATTAGCTAAGTTAAGGCTATTGTCCATTCCTGAGTGGAAGTGGCAAAGAATAACCATGGATTTTCTATTGAGTTTGCCCAAGACCAGTAGGAAGCATGATTCCATATGGGTTATTATTGACTGTTTAATGAAATCAACCCATTTTCTAGCAATTAAATAAACTGATTCTTTACATGTGCTAACAAAGAAGTATATTGATGAGATGGTGAGACTACATAGGATTCCAGACTCTATAGTTTATGATAGTGATCCTTGCTTTACTTTGAGATTTTAGGAAAGCATACAAGAAGCTTTGGGAGCTAAGTTAAATTTTAGTACTGCTTTCCATCCCCAAATAGATGGTTAATTTGAGAGGACCATTCAAACCCTTGAAGGAATGCTCAGGGCATATGTGATGGATTTCAAGGGTGTTTAAGACGAGCCCTTGCCATTGGTCGAATTTTCTTACAATAATTTGTACCACTCGAGCATTCAGATACCTCCTTATGAAACACTGTATGGAAGAAGATGTAGAACTCCTATTTGCTAGGATGAAGAAGGAGAAAGGAAATTAATAGGACCAATGTTACTCCAGATGACAATTGACAAGGTCAATTTAGTTAAGCAAAGGCTTAAAGTAGCTCAAGATAGAATGAAAAGCTATACTGGTGGACACTGAAAGGAAATGGGGTATGAAGTTGGTGAGAAAGTCTTTCTTAAGACATCTCCTTGGAAAGCAGTTATGAGGTTTGGCAAGAAGGACAAGTTGAGCCTAAGATACGTGGGTCCTTATGAGATTGTTGAGAGGATTGGACCATTAGTTTATAGGTTAGCGCTACCACCAGAATTGTCCCAGATACATGATGTCTTTCATGTTTCCATGTTAAGGAGGTATAGGTCAGATGCCTCCCACATCATTCAGACTACTGATGTTCAGTTGAGAGATGATCTGACTTATGAGGAGACTCTAGTGGAGATTTTAGACATTAAGGAAAAGGTCCTCAGGAACAAGACAGTTCAACTGGTTAAAGTCCTGTGGAAAAACCATTCTAAAGAAGAGGCCATGTAAGAGCCTTTGGAGGTAATGAAGGAAAAGTATCTCCACCTCTTCAATGAATCAGGTAAGAATTTCGAGGACTAAATTCTTTTAAGAGGGGAGAAATGTTGGCTTACGAAATTTTTCGTTAAGTTTAACATAATATTTTCTGAAATTACCATAGAATTAGAATTTTTACCTTACAATAAATAGAATTGCTAAGCATGATTTAAATAAATTATGAGGTCATGATAGAATAATTTTTGGAGTTTAATTATTTATTACAGTTTTAGTAGGATTTTATTACACTGGTTAGTTAAATTAAAGCAGTAAGAATGTATATAGGGCAATTATGGCATGTCACTTAAGTTTAAAAACCATGAAGCATTAAATGAAGGGTAAGGTTGACATTTTATAGTCATTAAGGGTATAAGTGGAAGAGGAAATTGTTTTCTTATTCATTAAATGGAAAAAAATGTGACATGAGGGAGAGAAGGAGTGAAATACGTGAAAGAGAAAGAGAAAGAGAAAAGAGAGAGGTTTCAGCCATTAGAGAAAAAAAAGGTAGAAGACAAGCTTAGGTTTCATCTTTTCTTAGTTTTCATGAGTGATTTTCAAATTGTTTAAGAAGAGAAAAAGAAAAAGGAAGAGAAGAGCTTCCATTTGAGCTAAAAATCTCTTTGTTTGATGAAGACCCGAGGTTAGCCTAATTTAATCCTTTTCAATTTGGAAGAATTTTGTATCATGAGGCTTAGGAAATACAAGGGTTTAAATATTTTAGAATCAATTTTTAGTAAATATACTATTTGGATTCCCAATTTGTATTCCCATTAAATTGGAATTTTGCCAATGTTAAAGGGAATCAAGAGAGGCAAGAGGAGCAAGAGGAGGGGCATTTTTAAGTAAGTTTTTAAGCAAAGAATCCTCGTGGGTTACATGTTTATAGTTTGAGTTAATGAGCCATGAGTATTTTCCTAATCAATAGATTTCCTAATCAATAGATTTAAATGATTTCAACTACTTTATAAATGTTACATTTGTTGCTTCTTAAATGATTTAAGTATTTGCTACATGTTTTGTACATGAATCTTGATGATGGGTTATGAAATGATGATGGAAATTGTATATGAAATATATCATGCTTGTGGGAATCATGTTTTCGAAATGTGCCTTTGTGAAATATGTTTACAAGTCATGAAATTCATGTTTGTGTTTAAGTTTGTGGTGTCCATCATGTTATGTAACGTGCATGTTAACCATGTTAAAGGCTTCTCCCACCTGGCCGTTAATGGCATGGAGCTCCATTACAGACTCCCTCATGTTTATTGGAGCTTCGCAGGAACTCCCTCAAGTGTATGGTTTAGCTGCAAGGCTTCTCCATCATGTTTATATGGACTACCCAAACCATTATGCTTGCTTATGTTGTTTATGATTTGTGTGACAAGTTTGAGAAATACATATATTGTTTATGATTTTTTTTACAAGTTTGAGAAATACATGTCTTATTTTGTTTATGATTTGTTTGAGAAGTTTAAGAAATACATGTATTATGTTATTTATGATTTGTTTGACAAGTTTGAGAAATGCATGTCTTATGTTTATGATTTGTTTGACAAGTTTGAGAAATACATGTTTTATGGTTTCAATGCATTTTACTACGACATGCATATTTCAATGGTTTTGCTTGTTTCTCTACTATAAACTTGTTACCCGCGAGCTTTTAGCTTACCCCCTTCCTTCCCATCTCTAGGTGATGAGAAAGAGATTGAGTGATTAAGAGTTAAGACACCACCCTAAGTCTGTATATATTTTATTATATTTAATTTATTATAAGGAAACTCAAGGCTTTAGCTGCATTTCAAATATTACTCATTCGTGTATATTTTTTATTTTGTATGATGAGTTTAACGATGTATTTGTGCCTTGAAATGCCATTTAAAACTTTGTAAAACTCCTTTCTTTTGAGGTTAACGAAATGTATTTATATTTTGCTCATGACTTTCCAAGCTTTCGCTTCGCATTTTCAAGCATTCATAGTGGTAAAATCCAAGATCTATCTTCACGAGAAAAATTGTATTAATCTAGGCTGATCTAGACAAAGTTGTCTTCTTAGAAATTGTAGTTTATCCTCTTAGCTTTCCAATGATATAAAGTTTGTAACTTTTGAACATCAGAAAAAGAGTACTATGGTGTCTTGAAATGGGAAGAATTAGTGTGATAAGTTAAAGATGAAATTAAGGTGATAAAGGGAGTTGAACATGTGTAGAAATTTATGATGAATGTCTATAAGTTTGAATGTTATGTTTTTAGGTTGATGACCAACCATAGATTATGATTTGATTGTAAATGATATTGAGATAAAATGGAAGTGAGAATGAAGGGGAAATAATGAGGAAAATAAGTTAGAAATGATAGATATGCATAAGATGCGTTATATGTAACTTTTAAGAGTTTGAAATCTAGAAATTGGCCAATAAATATCCATTGGGTAGACTTAGTGTCTGCTGGATAGACATTCTTGGGAATTCTAGAGTTCTAGCTCCGTTCATGTCCATTTAGAGGGACATAAGTCTATTGCGCAGACATTCTCGGGATACCTACATAAATGTGCAATTTTTGACTCTTTAGATGACAAAATCTCTTTTTAGGGTCTTCACAGAAGTTGTAAAACTAGAAGTCCTCTTCAAAACATACTTAAATGACCTTACTTCGACATACATAATGAAAGTTATACCTATTGTCCCAAACCAAGTACATATATAAATTGTGGAATTATCAATGCTTTCCTATGGTACATTTGGGCTTGAATGGAGCTTGAAATGTACTTAGTTTGATGTGGAAATAAAAGATAAAATGAGGGATATGTTTAGGATGACGATTGAGGATATAAACATAGGAATGGATTGTTGTATATTAAGTGTTCAAATATGGAATTTTGGGATGTTATAAGAATGAAGTTGCATGATGGCTAATGAGATTCCATTAAAAGAACGCTATAGAGTTATGCGCTCACATTTGAATCATGAGGTAGACTTCAAAAATGGGGTCTAACATTAAACCGAACCAAATGTCAAATAGTTGTGCATTAGTCTATGTTTTTCTAAGTATTTGGCATATGTTTTTTGCATAATAGTTTATTATTGTTGTATTTTAGGATTCAAGTTATATGTTTTTGTTTTGTTTGATTCTCATTGTTGTTCTTTTATGTTTGATGTTAATTTAGGGTAAGAATTGATTATTTTTATGTAGGAATGATGATAGAGCAACTTGGAGATTGAGCTAGAGACCAAAGAGGAGAAGAGAGGAGGAAACATTCTGTCGTAAGATCCCACGATTATAGGAATCATGCCAATTCCCACAATCGTGGGATGTTTTGTTCGAGAACATATGCAGGGTTCAATAAAATTTTAGGTTTTATGGACTATATAAGATATTAAACTCCTATGGAAGAAAGAGGACTTGAACCATCTGTGTAGAAGGGTCTCCATGAATGCGAAATCCATGTTTTGAGTCTTGAGGAAGGTGGAGATTTAAGGATCATCTATCATAATTGGGAAAATAGCACATCAACACCAGATTTTCCAAATTTTGGCAAAGAAGAGGAGTTTTCTTTATTCAATTTTCTTTCATTTTTATCTCTTCTAGTTATTGTAAGATGGAATATTTGAATGTTGGTGGTTTTATAGAGACCATGAGTGGCTAATTTGTTTTTAGTGATTACTTTTGAACTATTTTGTTAAACTCCTATTTTATTGATTTGAATGGAAGATGTCTTTGATAAATGTTGATTATATTTATTCCTTTCATTAAATTGAGAGATTGGTCAGGAAATCTGTATAAGATCGCACAATGAGAGTTTGCATTCTATAAACTTACATTCATCACGTTGATTGATTAGTTGAAAGAGAGATGTTGGCTAATTTAATTGATTACCCATAGGATAACTTAATAACTAGTTAAAGTAGAGTGATTGGGTAGATTAAGAGATTACTTAATCAGCTTTATTTAATTTGATTAGGGAAACTTAATTATACCTTGAGAGAGGGTATTTAATATAAGTGGACATCTTAGGTGAGACATAATTCGATTAATAAAATAGGAGGGAGACAAGATAGGGAGAAAGTGATCTCTAGTCATTAGAACCTTGAATTCCAATTTTCTGCATTTTAGTATTATCAATTGTTCATTATTAGTCACTTAATTTTAATTTAATTTTCCAGTTTACTTCCATTAAACAATTTCGTTTCTTAAAGAAAGATTAGTCTGAATTAACTGGTGGCTAAGCATCAATCCCTGTGGGATCGATATCTACTTTCCAACTACAAGTCACAACCTGTATACTTGCAATTTTTGAGCATAAAACTAGTAGATTGTTTTACAAAATTCATCAATAAGTTTTTGTCGTTGTTGCCGAGGATTGTTTGTTTAGCATATTTTTTAGCTTAGATTACTTTGATTTAATAGTTTTTAATAATTTTTCTTATGTATTTGCTAGTGCATGAACACAAAAAGTACGTGAAGATTGACAGATTACTTTGATTTGAGAGTTTTTTTATACTTTTCCTTATGTATTTGTTGGTGCATGAACACAAGGAGCACGTGAAGATCGGCAGAAGTTAGTGAAGACAAGTTTCCTGATATTAAAAGACATGAAAGAGAGTTAAGAAAAGCGAAGCATCGAAATCTGACACAAAGAGATATGGATAAAGAAGGAGAGCAAGGAGAAGCTGGGAGGACACTGATGGACTTTATGAGGCTAGGATTCAGTCTTCAAGGAGTTACAAGCCCAGTGGTTTAAGCTAACAATTTTGAGATCAAGCTAGCACTCCTCAATATATTGCAGAATAGTGAGCAATTCTATGGGCTATCCAACGAGGACTTAAATTTCCACATTGATAATTTTTTGGAGATTTGTGACACTTTTTGGGTCAACATAATGTCTGATGATGAAGTAAAGTTAAGGTTAGTTTCTTTCACATTGAAAGATCGCGCGAAGGTGTGGTACAACTCGCTTAATTCGGGGAAAATTACTACTTGGGAGCAGCTAGCCCAAACATTCCTTGCGAAATACTTTCCTCTAACCAAGATGACGAGGATCATCAAGGAGATCATGAATTTTCAATAAAACGATGGGGAATCTCTCTATGAAGCTTGGGAGAGATTTAAAGAATTGTAGAGAAGTTATCTCCACCACAACATTTCTAGGGAGTTCCTATTGTAGGCATTTTACAATGGAATGAACCCAAGCACTAGAGGAACCATAGATGCAGCTGTTGAAGGTTCATTATTGAGGAAGACTATTACAGCAGCTCATAACCTTTTAGAGGAGTTGGCGAACAATTGTTGCATGTGGTCAAGCGAGAGGAGTAAACAAAGGCAAAAGGAGAAAAAAGGTATGATCTGTTGGACCCCGTCTCCAGAGTCTAACTCGTGCTTTCTCTGATACCAAAAGTGTTAGACCCCGTTTCTGAAGTCCAACTTGCATGCAGCATAACCTAATACGTGAATTTATCTCTCAAAGCGAACACCTTAACCATTATCGTTTTATCTTCTCTTCTCCAATGTCACCACTATCAAATACTTATTTTGCATATTCATCACTCATACTTGCCTTCAACAACTCTCTTTCTTAATTCAACTCCACTCGTCGACTATCCATTTATTCATTTCAACCTGAAGAACCTCAAAGAACAGCATTGGTGAGTCCCCACTTTACATATACGTGCTTCAGGGTTACTAGCATAACTTTTGCTATAGACATCCAAATCAAGGTTTCTTTAGCTAGTTTGAAAGAGCATTTCAAGAACTATAACTTTTATGATGACCTTGAAGGTCAATTATATCTTTTGGAGGGTCAAAAATGGGACAGAAGATAATTGTGAATAGTAACCCGGATGATAGTGTGAGTAATAACACAAGCGAAGTCTGTGAACAGTAACACAGATGAAGTCTGTGACACAGACGATGTTTTCCAATTGCCATAACTTTCTCTACAGGAATTAGATCAAGGTGTTCTTTATATGGTTCGAAAGAGGATTCCAAAATCTACAACTTCCATGAAGACATCCGAGTCTGACTTTATCATCTGAGGGGTCAACAATGGGACAGAAGATAGGTATAGGTAAACATAGAAGAAGCAAAACACAAAAGGAGTTTACGAACAGTATCATAGAAGAAGTTCATTCGTTTATGAATAGTAACACAAAAGAAGAGTAGGAACAGTAAAATAGACGAACTCATTCGTTTGTGAACAATAACACAGACGATTTCATTCGTCTGTGAACAGTACCACAGTCAAAGTCTGTGAACAGTAACACAGACGAATCCTTCAACCAACATAACCTCTTAACTCCTTCTTCTTATCCTTTTCTTAACTCCTTCTTATAACCCTTGGCCTATAATCTATCCTCTATGGTTGACTTTTATCCTCTGTGTTCGTTATCGTCTGTGGTCTATCCTCTGTGTTCATCCTTTCGTCTGTGTTCTGACGTCAGCACAGATGATACTTCTCCTTCATATTTTCCCTTGCTTCTGTGTTCTGACGTCAGCATAGACGATACTCCTCCTTTATATTCCTTCTTACCTCTGTGTTCTGACGTCAGTACAGACAATACTCTTCCTCTATATTTTCCTTTCTTCTGTGTGGTGACGTCATCACAGACGATTCCTTTTGACTATGTTTTTCACATGCAATCTTTCCCACTCTTACGTGCTATTCTAAGACTAACAACCATTGGCATACTCATTAAACTAAACATGCAAGTACACATATCATTATCCAAATCTTTCAAATAGCAAAAATCATACCATGAACTTTAACTTTCATTATATTCATTTGGAAAATATTGTCAAAGTTATTACAAACCATATTACACATCAACTTAATTCAAAATACAAAATGTTCCATGCTGACATGCCAAATGTGCTATTACAGGACTGACTTAATCTGAATGTCTTTAACTAATGAGGAGATTTCGATGCCTTGCCATGGTCACTATCGTCTTGGTTTGCACCTGAGGAGGGAAGGAAAGGTGGTTGAGCTACACAACTCAGTGGCTAATACATTTATAGCCAGTAATAATGAACCATACACTACACAATAATCATCCATGACACAGCACATAATCACAAAACAAATGGGCTGAAAATTTTAGTCAATCATAACATTCAAATACATTTATACTTAACATGTTCAGAAATGCAATGCACACACAATGGCTCGAGAGTTCCATGGAACGAAACAACAAAACAGAAGTTTACATCGTGAAATGAAATGAGTCCGATTTCTCAGGATCTCATGGCCACAAGCGGGCAGCTGGGAGAAGGCTATAGGTCAACGTGCATGTGATAGACGAAACGGATTCTCTCTCACCCACATAACATAGTTTTGCATGGTTTATGCATATCCGAATATGTTCATGCTTCCATGATTCTTAAAGTTATCTATTTTTCATCCATACAAAGGAACAAAATCCTCACAAAGCAACATAATATACATTCACGGAGAATAAATATATTTCCTTTGGTCTTCTCCTTGCTCTTGTTGTCGGTATTCTTTGTTACCTAAGATAAATATATTTCATTTCATCAATACATATGCATGAAACTACATGCTATCCATAAATAACTCTAGCTTGATGTATTTCTTGATTCTATCTAGCTAGAAAACTAAGATCTATGCAGATCTAAAGAAAACACCATCTTTTTATTCTTCTTCTTGCTTTCTTTCCTCTTCTTCACCTTCATCATATAAAACCTAGTTTCTCCACTTCCTTCATCATTTTCTTCTCATAAAACCTACTTTTTTTACTTCTTTAATCGATCAAAACAAGAAAACTAGACAAAGAACTCACCCTAGCTTTTCCTTCTCCTTCTTTCCTTTTTTCTTTCTTCTTGCTTCGGTGTCTCTTTCTCTCCTTCCAGGTTCTTCTACGAGTTTTTTTCAACTTCTTTTCTTCCTTAACACTCACGACTCTTCTCTTCTTTTGTCTTATCGTTTTTCTGTACGGTCCTCAAATGTGATATTCAACGGATATAAAGTTAATCTTATTAAATTTTTATTTA
>JAOTJB010023979.1:0-10717 GCA_027123815.1 Erythroxylum minutifolium
CCAATATCTCTCTTAATTAACTATAAGGAAATGGATGGATGTTGTGACACTATTGTGTGTCGATATTGATATGATATCTTTATGTTAGTGATGCTTATTACTTATGGACATTACATAAAACATATTAAGAAGTAGGTAGAAAGATTTTGTAGTGCCATGTAAATATGAATTATGAATTTTATATTTTAATCTTACAATTCTTTTATTTACGTTTTTGTTTGGTTGATATAATAAGCTATCTTGGTACATGTGATATTTTAAGAGAGGGTTTAAAGAAGAGCAACTAGTTAGATCTTGTAGTGTTACAAGTTATTTCCTGATGTGCTTAAATGTATTTGTAGATTAAATTTAGTGTTTGATAATTAATGTTATTTTCATAAAATTCAACGTATCCATTGCACAAGATGTATACCTTTTTCTCATATTTTTTACAAAACGACTGTTTCTGTAATTCGAATCTATGACCTTTTGGCCACGAAATAGCAACTTTACCTATTGCTCCAAAACTTTGCCTCAATTGATGTTATTTTTATGAGACTGTTTAATGTTTAATGTCATAATTATTTATGAAATATTCTTATGTTAATTATTTTATTGGAATTTTGTGAGTTTAGTATAATAACTCATACCGGTATATTGTAGCAAAGCTATAGAAAAATTAAATAATCATAAATCTCTCTTTGATTTATCAAACTAAAAGCAACACAGTCATATCTCGGCTTACAGAACATAACTCCCATATATCTCTCTATGTTTTCTTTTTTTATTTTCTCTTTTCTCTTATTCACACGGCACACACACTTAACATATATATACCTAGGTTAAATAAAGAGTTAATTATCAGTAAACACTCACACTAATAAATAGATCACACCTAACCTACTTGATTTGATTCCTAACAAAAATGATTCTCTAACACTTTGTGTTGGGAAAAATTATGAATAAAATCCCACAGGTAAAATAAGAAAAGAAATAACATGTAAAAATTTAACGTAGTTCACCCTCTAATTTAGGCTACGTCCACGGGCCAAGCTCTGAATAAATCTTCTACTACTAAAAATATCAGGTATAGAGAGTGAAAAATGACACAACAAAATAGTAGTGCTCTCACACAAGATGTTTCTCAAATTTACTATCCCTAGGATAATATCCTCACTATTTTGTCACTCGCCCTTTTTAGAAAAACGTTTCCGAAAAGTACCCCAAAAATCACTCTCTCACACAAAATGACTCCTTAAAATTCACTCTCAAACTCACCACACATCTCGTGCATGTTTAATGTGCATATGTCTGTTAAGAGAGGAGGAAAGAAGGGTTCTTTATAGACCCTCCACTGTATGATAGCTTACATAGCACTCTGTTTTGTAGTGACTAACAGCTTCCAGGCAAGATATTGATTGTCTTGCATGCAAGTTGTTGTCAACTTGCTTTTTTTATAGATAAATCTAGAATGGTGTACCGTGTACGTCAGTACTGCTTGATAATTCTTCCCCTATCAACTATATAGTATTTACTCTCATTCTTGTAGATGATCAACATAACTCAAACTTTCCTTTAGGTAAAACTTTTGTCATCATATTTTATGCATTATCATCCATATAAATCTTCTTAAGCTATAATATCTTCTTCTTTAATGCCTTTCTGATCCGATGATATCTTAGATTTATATGCTTTGATTTTGAATGGAATGAGGAATTTTTCCAAAGGTGAATACCGCTCTGACTATCGTAAAATAGTTGTATCTATTCTGATGAAAAACAAGTTCATCTAAGAACTTTTTCATCTATAGGAGCTCCTTGCTTGATTCAATTGCAGCAATAAATTCCGGTTTAGTGGTAGATAGAGCTACATATTTCTGTAATTTTGATTGTCATGACATGGTTCCCCCTACAAAGATAATTAGGTAACCTAAAATAGACTTTCTCGAGTCAACATTGCTACCCATGTCTGCATCTATGTAACGAACTAACATAAGCTTGGTAGTTCCAAAACATAAGCATATTTTGGAAGTACCACGTAGATATATGAGAATCCACTTCATAACATCCCAATGTTCCTTACCAGGATTTGAAAGGAATATACTCACTACTTTAGCTGCATGCGCAATATCTGGTCGTGTACATACCATGACATACATCAAACTTCCAACTGCAGAAGCATAGGGTACTTTCATCATCTCTTCCTTCTTTTCATCCATCAAAGAGCATTGCTTAGTACTCAATCTAAAGTGATTAGTAAGAGGACAACTAACTGTTTTAGCTTTATCCATGTTGAACCTTTGAAGTACTTTCTCAATGTACTTCTCTTGTGATAACCATGATTTCTTGGCACCTCTGTCTCTAATAATTTCCATGCCAAAAATCTGTTTTACTGGCCCCAAGTCTTTCATGGCAAAAGACTTGCTTAACTGCTTCTTCAAATTGTTAATCCTATTGATATTTTGACTAACAATCAACATATCAACATAAACTAAAAGGATAATGAAATCATCACCAGAGAATTTCTATACAAAAATACAGCGATCTGAAGTAGTCTTGTTATAGCCTTACTCCCCCATAACTATTTCAAACTTCTTATACCACTGTCTCGATGTCAGTTTTAAACCATAAAGGCTTTTCATCAATCTACACACATAGTCCTCTTTTCCTTTTCCTTGAAACCCTCTAGCTGCACCATATATATCTCTTCTTCCAAATCTCCATGAAAAAAAGCTATCTTGACATCCAATTACACGATTTCTAAATCTGGACTTACTGCTAAACTGAGCACTGGATGGATAGGTGTCATTTTCACAACTAGTGAAAATATCTTGTCAAAATCAATACCTTTTCTTTGGTTGAATCTTTAATAACCAATCTAGCTTTGAATCTCGGATAAGGATTGTGCTCATCATGCTTAACCTTAAACACCCACTTATTTTTCAAAGCTTTATTTCCTTTTGGCAACTTCACCAGCTCAAAAGTTTTATTCTCATATAAGGACTTCATCTTATCTTGCATGGCTTCAAACCATTTCATCATATGTTCATCTATCATAGTCTTTTAAAAATTCTCAAGTTCTCCCCCATCAGTAAGTAACACATACTGATCACTATAGTATATAGTTGTGGCTTGTCTTACTCTTGTAGATCTTTATTAGAACCTGAGCAGGCTCTAGTGCTAGTGGTTGATTATGGACATCATCTTCAACAAAATCTTCATCTGATTGATTTTGAATGGGAGCATCATCATCAACTACGTTCGGCTAGTGATTTTCAATGTTATATCTTGGCACTATTTTTGGAGGAATTAACTCTAAGTCCACCGAGTCACCATTAGTTCTTGGAACATCATTTTTTACTTTGTCAAGATCTTCAATGGTTTGATATTTGAAAAATATAACATCACGGCTCCGAATTAGCTTCTTCTGGACTGGATCATAAAACCAATAGTTGAATTCATCTTCACCATAACTAATAAATATACACTAGTGAGTCTTGATGTCAAGCTTGGATCTCTCATCTTTAGGGATACGGACATAAACGTTACAGCCAAATACCTTTAGATGATTATAGGAAACATCTTTTCTTGACCATACTTTCTTTAGAACATCAAACTGTAAAAGAATGCATGGTGAGTGATTTAATATATGAACTGCTGTGAATAGAGCCTCGGCCCAAAATATCTTAGGCAACTTTGCATGTAAGAGTAGGTATCTAACTCTCTCCATCAAAGTCTTGTTCATCCTCTCAGCTAAACCATTCAACTGCGGTGTCTTAGGAGGAGTCATCTGATATCGAATACCATGCTCTTTACAATAGAAGTCAAATGGTCCAGTGTACTCTCCACCACTACTCCACTGTTTGTTCAAATGTATTTAAACTTCTTCCCAGTTTGTCTTTCAACTGAGGTATGGAATTGTTTGAAAATATCTAATACTTTATCTTTAGTCTTCAAGATGTATACCCACATATTCCTAGATTGCTCATCAATGAAAGTCGCAAAGTATTGAGCACCACCTAGTGAATTTTGCATTGGCCCACATAGATCTAAGTGTACCAAATTCAACACATTCTTTATTCTGGAAGGAGGGGAACTTTTAAAAGCAACTCTATTTTGCTTTCCTGTAAAACAATCAGCACACTTCTTTAAATGTACCTGGTTAATTCCAAATAATGCACTCTTTTTCACCAACTAAGTCATCCCCTTCTCACTCATATGATTGAGTCTTTTGTGCCACAATTCAATTGCACCATCTTTCTCCATTGCATTCACAACATCGTTGGAGACATTTGCCCACATCACGTACAACTTTGAGAACTTCTTACCTTTGGCGATTACCAAGGAGTCTTTAGTAAGTTTCCATTTTCCATCTTTAAAAGTGTTGCAAAAACCTTCATCATCAAGTATAAGATCAGATTTAAACAAAGATCAGGATCATGTTTAACACTTTCAAAGGCAGTCTTATGCCATTGTCTGTCTCTAAGTCAATATCACTTATTCCAGTGATTTTGGCTAAACTGCTATTTCCCATTTCAACGACACCAAAATCTCCTCGTCTATATGATGAGAAAAGTTCTTTATGTGATGTGGCGTGAGTAGTGGCACCACTATCATGTATCCAGTTAAACTCATATGATGAACTATTCACATCATTATCATATGAGATGATGTGAAAGTCATCAATGGTGGTAGCCCTCGATTCATGTTCATCATCACTGCTATCATCTTTCTTGACTTCTTTGCCTTTGTTCTTTTATTCTTTGAACTTCTGGTAGAACCTTTTGCTGTGACTCTTCTTTTTACAGTGATGGCACTTAACATTTGCATATTAATTTGATCTTCCTATGCTCTTATCTCTAAAATTTAGACCTCTAGATTTGCTCCTGTGACCGGAACTTCTGATTGTGTTAAAGTGGGCAAACTCCGTGATCTCCGTCTCATCCCTTCATTTACAATTCCACTTTTTACAAATTCCATATTAATAACATTGTCAACCGTAGAATTGGTGATTAAAATCTTTAAAGTATCCCAAGACTCTTGTAAGGAGGTAAGCATGAAAAGGGCAAGCGCGTCATTATCAAACTTTATGCCCATTCTTAATAATTGATCTATGATCTCTTAAAATTCATTCAAATGATCTACCACAAAGATACCTTCTTGATATTTTATATGTACTAATTTTGTTAGGTAAATAATTTATTGTTATCGATTTTTGAGGCATACAACTCCTCAAGCTTCTTCCACAATGTCCGTGTGTGAGTCTCATTGCAAATATGATTATACACATTATCTTCAACAAATTGTCGAATAAAACTACATATTTGCTCATTCTCAAATGCCTAATCCTTCTCTAATTTATTTTCGGGTTTTATTGTGATAAATACTGGTAAATGCATTTTTGTGACGAACAGGAGATTTTTCATCTTGTTCTTCTATATATGGTAGTTGGAGCTATTTAGGCTAATCATCTTGCTTATTTTTACCTCCATCTTTGATAAGAAATGCTTTGATATAGAACCGAATCTGGCTCTGATATCACTTGTAGGGAATTAAATCCCACAGGGAAAATAAGCAAGGAAATAACATGCATAAATTTAACGTGGTTAACCCTCTAATTTGGGCTACGTCTATCGGCCAAACTCTGAATAAATCTTCTACTAATAAAAATAGAAGGTACAAAAATTAAAAAATGATACAACAAAATAGTAGCGCTCTCACACAAAGTATTTCCCAAATTTACTATCCCTATGATAATGTTCTCACTATCTTGTCACTCATTCTTTAAAAAAAGTTTCCTAAAAATACCATAAAAATTACTCTCGTACAAATTACTCTCTCGTACAAAATGACACTCTAAAATTTACTCTCAAACTCACACTACAAGAAAACAGTACAATTTGTGTCGTTTAAAAAACATCACAGAATCTTAAACAACGTCGCAGATTACAATTTGCGACGTTTTAAAAAACGTCACAAAAAATGTCGTAGAATGTGGTGTAGGCAAAAGATTTCTGCGATGTTTTTAGAAAAATGTCGCAGAAAACACTAATATTATGCGACGTTTTAAAAAATGTCACTAAAAGATTGGTCTTTTCATGACGTTTTTTGGAACGCCATAGAAAGTCACATTCCGTGACGTTTTTGGAAATGTCGCAGAAGACATTCTGCAACGTTTTCAAAAACGTTACATAAGACATTCTGCGACGTTTTATTATTATTTGTATTATTTTTAATTATTTATTTTTCCATTTTTTGAAAATCATTTTAATTTAATAATTATTTAATCTTAATAATTATTTTTTAAAATACAATTTTTTAATCTTATTTGTTTAATAAGTAGACCTAAGCAATCATTAGTTGGAGAACTGTCTAGCTAACTCCAAAGGCATATGGTGAAACTAAGAAAACTTAAGTGTCAAGTATTTTGTTAGATCAAGCAGTTCACCCCAAAGGGTTATAATAGAAACCATGCAATGATATAAAAATCACCATACAAAACTATGCAATTGACTTGATTATATTAAATGCACCATTTAATTGAACAAATCCCATCGATAAATATAAGTATTCTAACCAAAAGTTTAACCATAGCACTATTTGGACCTTCGCGTCTTGATTGCTCAAAATGTTCCAAAAGTAAGGAATGTAAGGTGGAAACAAAAGTCTGATATATAAAACTTAGGCAGCACTAACTCCCTTTCCCTTCTTCCTTTGGATCTTCTTCATGTAAAACCCTAACTCTTTGCCTTCCAATATGTAAACCATTGAGCTTAGTCACAGGTGGAAACATTTGCGTGTTCTCAACTAGTCTGAGTCCACCATATTGAGCAAAAGAAGCTCCAGTGCTTTTTCTCTCTTTTCCAAACAGGACACTCGAAGAACAAGTGCTACTGATGCTTGTCATCGATTTCTTGTGCTCGTTTCCTATCTCTCATCTATAAAAGCTTGAAAGTTTTTATATACGTTAAGCTTTAGGGTTATCAGGGAAATAAGAAAATGCAAGAACTGTACTATAATAGCTTCATTTTTCAAACAAATTCATGCTAATGAATTTCAAAGTCACATGACACAGAAAAACACATTTTTAGTATTTGGTATCTATATTTAAACACATTGTCTCCTCGAACAAAAAAATTGGAAGAAATTAACAAGTATAAGCTCAAAAAAAAGACAAGGTATCATGAAGTTATTGAAATCACCTAGTTCATCAAGTGAACTGGGAATTCCATTCCTTTTCTGAGCTTTCTCATCCAAACCAAAAATTTCACTAGTACTTCTCAAGTTTTGCATAAATGCCACCTTTTCAAAACCCTTCACGGGTAAAGAATTCTTAGAGTCATCAACCTACGGAGATATCTTAGGAATGTATCTGATGGAAACCGAAGAGTTATTATAATCCCTGCCTTTCAAACGCAACATTGTCATGCTTCTCTTTCCCCTAAAATCAAATCACTATAGATAAGATAAACCTAAAACCTCCAACCTTCATATACCTAAAAGGAAAGTAAGAAAATTCAAAACTTTAAACACTAAAGGAGTGGCGCCTAACTATTAACATTACAAAAACTCTAAGTAAAGAAAGTTATAGCAATTTTCCCATCAACCGACCAAAAATCTTTAGCTCAATCCTAATATTTGCATATAACTGTGAAATAATCATCATAACATAACGAACCAAACATCATATATACACTTGCAGAATTAGTATTATCCCCAAACTAATTAAAGAAAATCATTAAATAGAGTGAGGAATTTAAGGGAAGGATGCACAAGGATAAGATCGAAGAGCGTATTTTGGTATGATTTGACAAAATCCGTGTCCCAAGTCTGCCTCCTCTAATGAGTCCTTCTCCTTCTCCTTCTCGACTGTGGCAAAAACGTGCTTCTTGCAGTACTTTATGACCCTAGTAAGGATCACTCTAGTGATGTTGGACAAAGGGATCTCACTATCAGTGCAGCTGTCCTCGATCATGTGATTGATCGTCTATAACGCTATGATAACCAACTGCTCGATCTCAAAGGTCTCTCCATCCAATGACTTGAGGATGATTTTCTTGGAGTCCGATATTGTGTCTCCAATTAGAAATCCCAAACCCTAGATCATTTAGATTGTTGCGTGATTATGATAGGTCACCTTATAAAAGGGTTAAGTAGGTGACACGTCGTTTTAGTGGGGGTTAGATTGTCGAGTAATAAACCATTAAGAGATGACAAAAATGAACACTAAAGGAGCTTTTGTAATTATAAAACAGACATTGAGGAAGAGACCTCAGCAGTTATTTGAGACGACGTGAAATTGGAGACAACAAGACATTTTAGAGGCAAAATTTCCAGTAAGAACATGAAGGTGTAGGAACTTCTAAGCTCAGAAGCACTGGGTAGTGCAGTGGTAGAATTGACAATACAATTGAGGAACAAAACAAAGGACTTCTCCAATCTCATCGTTACTGTGATACAATAAAATAAAACCCAAAATTTTCTCCGAAAATTTTAAAACCAAATAGATTGACATGAATCCCTAAGTTACATAATCGTTCTGAGATAATAAAATGCAAGAACAAGTAGAAAGATAAGATACGAAACAAAGAAATAATTAAACAAAAGTGCCGAGAGAAGAAACCAATTTTGTGTGGGAAGAAGGCAGAGAGAAGAAACCAGAAAAAAAAACGGACGAGAAGGTCAAAATGTTTAATTAAACAAAAGGCAAACGTCTTTTGCAACGTTTTATTCAACAAAATATGGCGGTTTCTATTTCACGATGTTTTATACACCGCAAAAAGTGTTACAAACCTATAACTTTTTTATAAAACATCGCAGAAAATTCACGAAAAGTCTTCATAATATGCGATGTTTTATTGTCTTATTTTCTTGTAGTGAAGAGTATCTCCTAAGTATACACAATATCCACTCGTCGAACGTCTATCATCTGTGTATGCCCAATCTGTGGAGCATACACAATATTCCCATGTTCAAAGTGCCCTTTAATTATTGTAGGACTCATTTCCGACTCTTCATGTGTTGTTATGCTGGTTCCTTTAGAAATTGACTGAGTTTATTAACAGCAAAAAAGATATTTGGGCGTGTATGTGTGAGATACTGTAGTTCGCCTATAGCTTGCTTGTGTAAAGTTGGATTTTCCAAGGGTTTTCCCTTACATATGGTTAATTCATTTACATTTGTGGCTGGAGTCTTATATGGTTTACTCATTTCCATGCCATGTTTCTTTAAAATCTCTTCTGCGTACTTTGTTCGTGTCAAATAGAGGACGTTGTTGTCTCATGCCACTTCTCCCCAGAAATAAATGGAGATCTCCCATGTCTTTTAATGAGAACTGCGAGTTCAGATCCTTTGTGAGTTTGTGAATAGCAGGACGGCTATCACCTGTTATAATTATATCATCCACATATATTAGGACAAAAATTACATAACCTGAAACATAAGAAAAAAACAATGAGGAGTCAGTGCAACAGTTTTTGAACCCCCAACTCTGTAATGCAGATTTGAGTTTGTCAAACTAGGCTCTTGGCACCTGGTTACGTCCATACAGAGCCTTATTCAGCTGACACACTGCATCTAGTTTCTCACCGTATTCAAATCCTTCTGGCTGATACATGTATACAGTTTCCAACAAATCCCCATTCAGAAATGTGTTATTTACGTTGAGTTGTCTTATCATCCATTCCTTCGAGACTGTTATTGTCAATAGAATTTGTTGTGTAGCAAGTTTTATTACAAGACTAAAAGTTGGGCCATATTCGATTCTAGGCATTTGTTAGAACCCCTTAGCAATTAGTCCTGCTTCGCACTTTAGGAAGCTTCCGTCTGGTTGAGTTTTCACCTTGTAGGCCCACATGTTCCCAACTATTTTCATGTTTTCCTAATATGGAACCAAGGTCCACGTATTGTTTCTGTTGAGAGCAAGCATTTCTTCCATCATAGCTTCTTTCCACATGGGGTGCCTCATTATTATCTGCACAGAGGAAGGGATCTTTGGTAGAATTTGGCCTTTTGTTGCTGCAAAAAGCTGATAATCATATGAGAGGTTTTGGGTTTGAAAATACCTCTTTGGGCACGTGTCATCATATGGTGTGATGGCACCTTTATTTTGGATTAGTCCAACCTTCTAAACTCCTTTGGGTTGTGTTGTTACCATTGTTTAGACTGGCTATGAGCTCAGACCTAGTAGAACTATTTTCATTTAACACCCCACTCCCGCTGGACCCGGACTCGATATCGATAGTGATATCCGAATTCGTGCCCCGCGAGGGTGGCGTGCCACATCACTTAACAATTAAAAGTCGATATAAATTTTTGTTTTTAAACCAAAAACATCAATTATAGAAAATCAATAACCAACATATTTCACTTTGTTTAATAATCATTTGATACAAGCAATGAAATCAACAGAACGTTTATTAGCCACTTGGGCCCATTTCAAATTACAAAATACAGACATTACCATTCATTTACAATTGTCCAAAATTATTACAAACTGTAATATTCGAATTCCAAACATTATAAAAACTTCAAACTTTTGCGAAAAATACAATTCAGTCTTAAATGAAGGAAATCAATGCAGAAGCGAACTGATCCCGACCTCTAATCCTGTCTCGCATGCAATAGATATACTCCCATTGCCTCACGGGGTATTCTTCTGAGTCCTGAAAAATAATTACAAATTTTGGGTGAGTTTTGCGAACTCAGTGAGTGACCATCATCGATGGCTCACCCAATCA
>JAOTJB010024012.1:0-10714 GCA_027123815.1 Erythroxylum minutifolium
AGTACCCTAATGACTATATGTTGGCCCATTAAACTATAGTTCACATCATCCATATAAAATGATACAATTAACCTATTTGAGCAATGGAAAGGAACATCCCAAGTGTTGGAGGTATGAGTTTATTGACTTGTTATGCTCTAAATAAAAATGTGATCTTGGTTGGTGAATGTGGTAATGACTGCATTTATAATAGCAAGCATCTATGATTTCAACATGTCGTTCATGAAATGAAGTGATAATATTTAAGCATTTATGATTAAAATAACAAAGCATTCAAGATAATAAATGGGAACATATTTCGAATACATACACTGCACTGCTTCGATTTCGATCGATTGCTTTTGTGCTCATTTTTGCACTTGGGCAATGATTTCTTCATCTTTTTTCTCTTCGAAACACTTTTTTAATTGTTTGTTTACATGTGGAGTGACGAGTTCTAGTGCTGGATTTGGAGTGAGGTGATGTGGTTTCGAAGAGCTGGAATGGTGAGATCTTGAGGTTTGGGATTCGGGTTTTGATTTTCTATTGAATGTGTTTGTGTGGGTTTTATCAAAGCGTTTTAGTTTGCCCATATTTGGGAGTTATAATGAAAAGTTTGCGATTCTTATTCGGAGCAATAGTAATAAAAATACTTCTTTTTGGTATTTATAGATTTGTATAATTCGATTATGTCTTACGGTTGAGATTGGGTTTGTTTTGTTCGGTCCATAGGTACTGTTAGGATATTTTATATATATATATAATCAATGAAGCTGTTGAAGTGGAGGTGTTCTAGTAGAATTTTAGTTGTTGCATGTTTGAATTTAAGTGAGACTGATTGTATGAGAGATTGATGCTTATCTTTACTCTATGGTAGAAGTTAATTTTTTTGGTGTATATGCGGTATTGAGTAAATGTAAGAGTATGTGGCATACAAGAGTAGTGCGTTAATTGATTGCTGATCTTGGGAAGATAGCAATTGCATGGTAGAGTAGGACTTTTTTTTGCCTGATGGAGTTGGACTCATACACGTCTATGAACTGTGGCTACATTGAAGACTTGGTGTACGTGTTGTCCTTGGCCCTTCTTGAAATAGCTGAAGTCAAGATTATCGTGTTGGTGTGCGGTAATTAATTGCTCAATACAAGAGTGAGGGTTGTTGTGCGTATGTCTGTGAAGACAGCTGAATAACATGTTTTTTGGTGAGAGCTACGGTATAGTGTGTTGGTCGGCGTGAGTAGATGTCGCAGATGTGCTTTTCTTATTGACTGAATTGAAGTAAATCTTTGGAGTATATGAACCGTGGCTGTGGGTGTGAGGTACATTGCAACATGTTTATGTGAAGAAAGAATCAGCTATGGTGAAGAGTTTCAGCTGGATTATTTCGAGAAGATAAAACCATAGGGAAGTCTTTCGTTTATCTCAAGTATTTTGCTGTTTAATTTTTAGTTAATTAAATTCTTGAGTTATTTTTATTGATTGTCTTTTTGAGTGAAAGTAGTTAGAAAAATCCTCTGATGAGGTGAACACGAGTGGGTCGTGTTATCGGGTCTAAGAATCCTTCACGGGTAGTGAGTTAGAGAGATAGTTTCAAGAGTGAGTGGAGTAGGCTCTGTAAAGTCTTGAATAAACCTATTATATTTTCATTGAAAGATTTAATCTAGGTGATGGCCTTGCAGACGTAAGCAAGAAGTACCGAACTGCATTAACAAATTTTTAGTATTCTTGTTATTTCGCTTTGCTTGATTTTATTTTTGTTCTTGCCAAAGGAGTTTATCAAAAAGTTTGTGAAACTTTTAATACTTTAAAATTTTCAATTAGTATCAGAGGAAGGTCACCGATTTAGAAATTGGTAGCAAGTTGGTGCAGATCTTAGTTTCATAAACCTGGCGACAAGAGAGGGTGCATCAATTACCAGACCACCACTATTGAATGGATCCAACTATCCTGCATGGAAATCACTGATGAAAGTCTTCATCCAAGCCCAGGGCACGAAAGCTTGATATTCAGTAGTACACGATTGGACGCATCCGATGATCACTGATGATAAAAGAGAGGCAGTTCAGAAAGATCCCTCTGAATGGACAAGAGTCGAAGAAGAAAGTGCACTTGGAAATTCTTAAGCGATGCATGCGATATTCAGTGCTGTTGATGAGGGATGCTTCTTAATGATTTCAGCCTGTGAATCGGCGAAAGAAGCGTGAGATGCCTTGCAAACTATTTATGAAGAGTAAAATTAACGATAGCATAGAAGCTACAAATGTTAGCTGTGCGATTTGAAGAGCTGAAGATGGATGAGAATGAGACTATAGGAGAATTTCATGAACAATTGCAAGATATAGCAAATCAGGCTCACCAACTGGGGAAGAAATACTCCAACGTGAAATTAGTCAAGAAAATACTGAGATCGCTACCTCCAAGATTTATTCCAAAAATTGCAGCAATAGAGGGGCCCATGACATTGATAATTTGTCACTGGAAAAAGTTATTGGAATTCTTACAAACTTCAAGATGAATCTTTTAAGAGGTAAGCAAGAAAGAAGCAAAGGTTTGGCAGTATAGGTGGAAACTGGAAAGAGTGTGAATGATACGGTAGATGAATAAGATGAAAACGAAGACTTGGTATTTCTAACACGAAATTTTGGTAAATGGCTGAAAAGAATGAAGAAGGACAGACCCAGCTTTAGATAATATGGAGGAAGTTCATCGAGTAACAATTCAAGACAACAAGTCAAGACACAAAAGGGTGAACAAAAGGTAAGAAGAATTCATTGTCATGAATGTCAAGGTTTTAGACACATTCAATATGAATGTGCCAATACTTTGAAGAAGAAAAAAGAAATGTCCTTCACAAGCACCTAGAGTGAGAATGATTTTGATAGTGACTATGGTAGTGAAGAAGAAATAGCAAATAGCACTGCGTTGGTTGCCTTACATAACAAAAGTCCAGTTACTTGCTTAACAGTAACTGAAAAGGAAGTAACTAAAGACTGGAAAAAGGGAAAATTGGAAAATTTCGAAAACAATTCAGCTCAAGATTCAATATCAGATTATGACAACGACAGAAGTGGCCTAGATGATAAAAAAGGGATATCTATGAGGACTACAAAGTTATGCATAAAAAATGGGTGAAATGTGTAGAAAGAATGAAAGATTGAAGGCAGAGAATCTTTCCATGAAGAACACCATACAAAAGCTAGAGAAGAAGTTGATGTTAACGTCGGATGAGCTTGGTGAAGCTAGAACAAAATTGATAAGTAATGAAAATGGATTGAGAATATTGAATGGAGGCATGGAAAAACTAGATAAGTTGATAAAAACTGGTAAGGTGAAAGGAAATTTCGAAGGCATAGGATATAAAGTTGAGTGCTCGAAAGTGAATGAGGAAAAAGTTGATATGTCCAAATCAGCCCAAGAGGTAGAAGCATTGAAAAAAGCTCGAAGATTTATACCCATATGTCATTTTTGTGGAGTAATTGGGAATATAAGGCCAAGATGTTATCAGTTATTACAGATGCTGTTTCAAAGAAGACAAAGCCGAAAAAGTATAAATCCTACACAAAAATTTCAACATCAATCTTCAATACCAAAATCTATTTGGGTAAAAAGAAGTGAATTGCAAGCTCTCGTAGTTCGTACATCAATGAAGGCAATTTTGCAACATGGTGGTATTTTGATAGTGGATGTTCATGCCATATGACGGGGGAAAAGGCTTACTTAACTGATTATCAAAATTGTATGGATGGTCATGTGACTTTTGGAGATAGAAAGAAAGCTTCCGTGATTGGTAGAGGAACATTATGCATGGATGGCTTGCCTCCTCTCAAGAATGTGCTCTATGTCGATGGATTAAAAGCAAATTTGTTAAGTATAAGCCAAAATTTTGATAATGGTTTGCTAGTTAAATTCACAAGTGATTAATGCAAGGTACTTTCTAAACAAGGAGAATATATTGTGAGTGGCAAGCGATCAGTCGATAATTGTTACATGTTGTAAGTCATGACTACATGTAAGTCAGCTACCTATCAGAATGACATTGATTTATGGCCTCAAAGGCTTGGGCATGCAAATTTTGATCTCATCAGCAAATTAACAAAATTGGAGGTTGTGAAGGGTCTAGCCAAAATGAACAAAGTAGGAAATTCAATTTGCAGGGCGTGTCAAATGGGAAAACAGCTAAGAGTGCCACATAAAAAGATTAGACATGTTACCTTATCTCGTATACTTGATTTAATTCACATGGATTTGGTTGGTTCGACACAACATGAAAGCATTAGTGAAATGAGATACTTTCTAACTTGTGTTGATGATTTTTCGAGATATACTTGGGTGTCATTTTTGAAAGAAAAATCAGAGCTTTTAAGGCTTTTAGAAGCCTATGTGTGCAGGTGATGAATCTAAAAATTTTGACTATATTGAGAATTCATTCGGATCATGGAAGAGAATTTGAGAATACAAGCTTTAATGATTTTTGTGATGAGTATGGCTTCGTACAAGAATTTTCAGCACCCAAAACTCCACAACAAAATGGAGTTGTCGAAAGGAAAAATAGAACACTTCAAGAAATGGCCAGATCTATGCTAAATGGAAGTAATGTGTTTATGTGATTTTGAGCCGAAGCGGTTAACACAGTATGTTACATATGTAACAGAGTATATCTTCGAAGCTTTTTGAACATGACGTCGTATGAAATTTGGAATGGAAAGAAACTGGATGTAGGTTACTTTCATATTTTCGGAAGTAAGTGCTATATTCTTAGAGATCACGAACAGCTTAGAAAATTCGAGAGCAAAAGTGACGAAGGAATTCTCACTGGCTATTCAACTCATAGTAAAGCTTACCGAATATACAATCAAAGAACAAAGAAAGTTCAAGAGTCCATAAATGTTATGACAGATGATATATCTTTGTTGAATGGACAAGTGGCAGAAGAGAATCAACGTAGCCAACCATCTGAATCAGCCCAAATAAGCAATGAAACGAGTTTAAAGAATTGCCCAGATCTACAATTAGTTGCTGCTAAGGAAGTAACTGCACGAACTGAAGAACTTTCAGTTTGCAGTTACTTCGGATGATGAATCAACCAAAACTCTAGAAGCTAATTTGAACCGAGATTCTTCATCTTGAATCCTAAGAAATCATCCAGTAGAAAACGTCATTGGAGAGATTAGCGAAAGAAGAAAAATAAGAGAAAGAAAAAGGATTGATTATCGAGAACTTGCAAGTTACTTGTATTACATATCTTCATTCGAGCCAAAGAGCATTAAAGAAGAACTACAAGATGAATCATGGACAACAGCTATGCAAGAAGAATTGATTTAGTTTGCACATAATGATGTATGAGAATTAGTTCCAAGACCATAAGATACTAATGTAATTGGAACAAATCGTTGTTTCGGAATAAAACAGATGAGCAAGGTAATGTAGCAAAGCTAGTAGCTCAGGGATGCTCTCAGGTAGAAGGTATCGACTTCAATGAAACTTTTGCACTGGTGGCACGATTTGAATATATCAGACTATTATTGGGCATAGCATGTGTAAAGCGGTTAAAGCTTTATCAGATGGATGTAAAAAGTGCATTTTTAAATGGATTTATTCAAGAAGAAGTGTATGTCGAGCAGCTAAAAGGATTTGTTGACTCAACTCATACAGATCACGTCTTCAAGCTAAAGAAAGCTCTCTACAGTCTCAAACAAGCACTAAGAACTTAGTACGAAAGGCTTACACAGTTTCTCATCAGGCAAGGGTATAAACGAGGTAGCGTTGACAAAACTTTGATTATTAAAAAGTTAAAATCTGATTTTGTGATTGCTCAGATTTATGTTGATGATATTGTGTTTGGAGCTACACATTCAATGATGGTTGATGAGTTTGTTGAATTGATGACATTTAAATTTGAAATGAGTATGGTAGGCGAGCTGAATTTATTTTTAGGTTTAAAAGTTAAACAAGCAAAGGATGGAATTTTTATATCGCAAACCAAATATTCCAAGAGTTTAATCAAGAAGTTCAGTCTCGAGAATGCTAGACATGCAAAAACACCTATGAGTGTTTCAACAAAATTAAACAGAGATGAGAATAGAAAAGGTGTTGATGAGAGTTTATATCGAAGTATGATTGGAGGCTTATTATATTTGACTGCAAGCAGACTAGATATCTGTTTTAGTGTTGGCGTATGTGCTCGCTATCAAGCCAACCCAAAAGAAACACATCTAATAGTGGTAAAGAGGATGATCAGGTATGTTAACGGAATATCTGATTTTGGGATATGACATTCATCTGACTCAACACCTTATCTAGCTGGATATATTAATGCGGATTGGGCTAGAAACTTAGACGATCGGAAAAGTACCTCGGGAGGTTATTTCTTTATAGGAAACAATTTGATCTCTTGGTACAACAGAAAGCATAATTCAGTCTCACTATCAACCGCTGAGGCAGAATACATCGTTGCATGTAGTTGTTGTTCACAACTTCTTTGGATGAAACAAATATTAGAAGACTATGAGATTGATCAGAATGAGTTGACTATCTTATGCGACAATGAAAGTGCCATAGATATTTCGAAGTATCCAGTTCAGCATTCAAGAATAAAGCATATTGATCTCCGATATCACTTCATCCAAGAGCTTGTGGAAAGCAAAACAGTCATCCTGTCACATGTATCTACAGAAAAGCAGTTGGTGGATATCTTCACGAATCCTCTTGATGCAGTAAGGTTTGAACTTCTTATAGGAGCTTTGGGACTCTATGCCTTACATTACTAGTGTTTTTTAAAAAAATAAAAAATAAAAAGAAAAGATAAAAAAGAGTTACGTTGCGTTTTAATAAAGGGATTTAAAATCCCTACTATGTTTCATTTTGTTGCCTTCTTTCTTGTCTTTGCCGCAACCCATCCTCTCAGCTTGTCTGCGTCTCTTTTGCATCACTTCCAATAGATTGTGTGGTTTGTGTTTCTCTCACGAAGATTGAAGGTCTTGAATCATATTTTCCTATCTTCTACTCTATTCTCATCCTAAAGCTATCTCTTTGGTGGACACTTATCTTATGGTATTACTATTTTAAGTTTCAGAGTTGGTTATTGTACTGGTCTTTAATTGGGTATTGTTGTGAATGCTGTGATTGTCTATTGAAGACCCATATTTTACGAATTTTCCTTCTTTCGGGTCTAATCTGAACTATTTCGGTTCTAATCTAAACTATTTGTATAACTGACTGGGTATCCCATGAAGTTGGAATTGATTTTATCTGGGAGCTGGTACTGTTATGATTTTCGTGCTTCAACATTAAAGATCTATATCTGTCCTGTATCTTCCTTCTATCACGATTGGCTGGGTTATTTGCAATTTGTTATTTTTTACTAGATTTCACAGTATTATGTTGTGGAAATTGATTGAAATTGACTGATTGTGGTTGGAGATTACTGGGTTGTTAAATTTGACAATGGTTGATATTTTATTGAGTGTAATCAATAACCATAGGAAAGAACAAGGAAAAGGTCTTAGCTTCAGCCTCTGGTAAACAAACAGCTGCTCCAACATGACGCTCAAGTCTATTACTACTGAATATGGCATCTGGAAAAAGCTCTACTGGAATTGGGTCCTCCTCGGCAGCTCCTGACAATGAGTTTTTGGCATGTATTGTCCCAAAGGGGGAGAACAGTTCAGATAAGTTTGTAATTTTTCTGATGTGTATTGTTGACAGCAGTTGACTTATGATTATGTGATATTTAATTGGATATTACATTGAGGGGGAGCATTGCACATTTTATCGTTATATGTCCAACTATGATATTTGTGTGGAGTTCAAGAGTTGTGACAAAAATGCCAAAAAAGGGGAGATTGTTAGGATATTATATATATATTCACGCATGGTTGCTAGGATAGTTTGCATTCATTTTGCATGTATTTTTTATTATTTGTGTGTTTTTGTGTGCTTTTATGTTTTTTACGTGTGCAGGAGACCAAAGTGGGGATTGAAATCGTAATGCAAGAAATTTGGGCTGTTTTGGAGAAGTTATGTGCTGGAAACAGATACGACATACCCATGTCGTATTGGGCAAGAACTAGACCAAATTTATGGAAGAGTTTTAAAGTCCAATCGTCATCTATTGAAGGTTGGATCTTTAATGAAGACACCGGACACAACCTGCGAAGCCATGATGAAGAGTCCAAATTGAAGACTAACTAGGAAATTTCTACCAATTGTGGCTAGGGTTACGAATTGGAGGCTATAAATTCCTTATCGCATAAGGAAATCATAAGACCTTTTTTTACCCTCTTTTGCTCTCTGACAACTTTAGCTTTAACTTTTGAACGTCCTCTCTTCTTTCTCTGTTTTTCAGTAGTTAGCAACCAGCCACCATTGTTATTTTAGTTTTCATGTTATTTTCTTGTGTTTTTAGATTATCTATGAACAACTAAACCCTTTTCTAGTCAGGGTGCTTGTATATTCAGCCATGGATGATTTGTGAGACTATGTTTTTATTTGTTAATGCAATTAAGATATTTATTTAATTTCTGTGCTTGAACCAGATTTATTATTGCTTAATTTATTATGCAATGTCACGAGTTGTGTGATTGATTAAGTGATAAATTGCTGAATAGGATATTATTGTCATGGATATTATTCTATCAAAATAGCAAATTGGTTTTATCTTGCGAACGATATATGTTGGTGGTAAAATCGATGGAATTAAATAATCTGACTAAATAAATTACGGCGTTTCTAAATTTATTGGTTAGGACAAGGGTCTTTTTCATTCTTAATGCAACTAGAGATTAATCTTGTTAGGGCGTTTCCCAGGGGTTGTCTTTACATTAGGGAAGTAACTTGTCAGGGCGTTTCTCGGAGTTACCGACAAAGTAAGAAAAGATTGGTTAATGAGTGCGTCACCTTTGACTATAACTTTGTCTATCTGAATTGTCTAATTTATCTTATGATATCAATGATCGAATTTCCAGGCTGAATTGAAGAGTATCTTGGCTAAGTTTTCACCCATTGCGTTTTAATCTCATTTTATTAATTGTTGTCCAGATCTGTTTTGTGCTAATACCACATGTTCATGTCGTATCTGTCACTATAGCTCTCCTTTAATTTCTGCGATGCTTTTATTTTTATTTACATCTCCTGTAATATCAATCCTTTAATCTGTTATTTTCTGAGCATTTGAGTAACTCTGAACTAATTCCCTGTAGATTCGACCGGATTCACCACTAGCTACCTAGTTTTTTTGGAGAGTTGGAAATATATTTTTATTTTTGGTAGTTTGACAACCTATCATTTCTCTTCTTCACTCACGAAACTCACTTTCACCCTCACCATGTTGATTTTTGGTCCAGCTCTTTCACCTTGCTTCTCCAAGTTTTTTTCTCTTCTCCATTTTGTCACTAAAGACCTAACCCTACAACCTTTTATTGATGATGTACATGTAAGAGAAGGAAGCTAGGGTTAAGAGAAAGATCTTGAAGAGTTTGAAGAATCTTGGAGCTAAATCAAGTAAGTTACATGTTGATCTTCATGGGTTGGTATTTAATAAAGCATTTATGATGAATAAATTGAGATTGTTGATCATGGTTTTCATATATGTGTTTTAACGTGGGTGTTGTGAAAAAAAAAGAGATCATGCTCTAAATGGTAGTGAGTTAATGTTATTCATAAAATGAGAAGAAGTAGGATGATAGTGTGAGACAAAGTAGAGTGATATTGAAGTTAAATATGTGCTGGAATGTACTAGATAGAGTGCTTTCACTGAACACGCATCTGTATTTTAGAGATATCTTGAGTTACAGATATTTAAATGGGATGATTGTCAATTAATAGTAAAGTAGTCACATATGGCTACAATTCTTGTGAAGAGATCGAATTTTGATTCTGTTCCAAAGAGTTTTGAATTTTGGTTTGAAGTTAAGTATTGGTTGTTGTCACGGTTTTTGAACAGTGTGTAGTAAATTGAGTATAACGTTCAGAATACTGAACCAAATTGTATGATATTAGGTTCTTCAAAAAATTAAGACATATAGTAACAATTGTTTAGAAGAAGTTATGCCAAAAAACCTCATTTTCTATGTCATAATGGTCATACAAGACTGACCTGAAAAATAGAGTTGGAAAAGCTGGAAAATGAGTTATGTTTACTGCTTTTTATGAAAGTTTGTTGCCGCCAACTTGCACAATTGCTCTTAGGAAAAGTTCGTCGCGGCCAACTCCTTGGTTTTCCATGGCCAACTTACAAGATTTTATGAGGATTCCTCTCGAGAAAAGTTCGTCGCGGCCAACTCCTGTCTTCGCCACGGCCAACTTTTCTGCACAGCTTATACATGCTTCGGTATTTTGATCATAAATTGTTCTGTAGTTATCCGAATGGAGTGATTCTTAATTTAGAGTAAACTAGAGACATAAGGATATATTTTTTATGAAGAAATAAATTTTAATTCTGTTTCTAAGAATTTCAAATTCTGGACTGAAGATGAGCACAGAATATTGTCTCAGTTTAAGAACAATCTGAAGTATTTGGAGTATAACTTTTAGATTGCTGAACTAAATTGAATGATTTTGGTGTCATTAGAACCTTAAAGATAGAAGAACAATTTCCTAGAAGAAAGTGTTGCTAAATTACTGCATTTTTCTAGTTAGAGTGATCATGGAAAATTGACCTGAAAGTTTGGAATTTTGGAAATGTTATAAGAAGAATTGAGAGTTGGATACTGTGAAGAGCAATAATGCTAAAAGTGAA
>JAOTJB010024055.1:0-10714 GCA_027123815.1 Erythroxylum minutifolium
GTTTTGCCCACCAAAGGTGCCTAGCGATCGTGCCAACATGTAATTTTGCCCATTGGCACTATGTTAATGGACTATTTTGCCCACTAAAATTGTGCAAACGAGTTGTTTTGTCCACCAAAGGTGTGCCAACAGGCTGTTTTTCACACTGAAGGTGCCCAACGGGCAATTTTTCCCACCCTAAGTGCCTAGCAACCAATGGGCAGTTTTTCGCACCGAAGGAGCCTAGCGATCGTGCCAACGGGCTATTTTTTCCGTCGAAGGTGTGCCAATGGACTGTTTTTCCCAACGAAGGAGCCCAATTGACTATTTTTTCCACCGAGAATGCCTAGCGACCGTGCCAACAGGCTATTTTGCTAGCCGAAGGTGTGCCAGCCGGTTGCTTTTCCTAACAAAGGTGCCCAATGGGCTGTTTTTCCCACCCTAAATGCACAGCGATCATGCCAACGGGTTGTTTTGCCCATCAAAGGTGCCTAGCAACTGTGCGATAAGGTTGTTTTACCCATCAAAGGTGCCTAGCAACTGTGCCAACGGGCTATTTTGCTCGTCGAAAGTGTGCCAGCGGGCTGCTTTTCTCACCGATGGTGCCCAATGGGTAGTTTTTCGCACCGAAGGGGCCTAGTGACCGTGACAATGGGCTATTTTTCCCATCGAAGGTGTGGCAATAGGCTGTTTTCCCCACCGAAGGAGCCCAACTGACTTTTTTTCCATCGAGAACACCTAACGGCCATGCCAACGGGTTGTTTTGGCCACCGAAGGTGCCTAGCGATCGTGCCAACGTGTAATTTTTCCCGTTTGCACTATGTAAATGGACTATTTTGCCAACTAAAATTGATCCAACGAGCTGTTTGCCCCCCAAAGGTGTGCCAACAGGCTGTTTTTCCCACTGAAGGTGCCCAATGGGCTATTTTTCCCACCCCAAATGCCTAGCGACCATGCCAATGGACTATTTTGGCCATTGAAGGTACCTAGTGACCACGTCAACGGGCCATTTTGCCCACTGAAGGTGTTCCAAAGGGTAGTTTTTCCCACCGAAGGTGTCCAACAGGTAGCTTTTCCCACCGAAAGTGCCTAGCGACCGAGCCAATGGGTTGTTTTGCCAATCAAAAGTGTGCCAACGGATTGTTTATCCCACCAAAGGTGCCCAACGAGCTAGTTTTCCCATCGAAAGTGCCTAGCGACTGTGCCAACGTGCTATTCTGCCCACCGAAAGTGTGCCAACATGTTGTTTTGCCCACCGAAGGTGTGCCAATGGGCTATTTTTCCCATTGAAAGAGCCCAAGGGCTATTTTTCCCACCCTAAGTGCCTAGTGACTATGCCAATGAGCTGTTCTGGCAATCGAAGGTTCCTAGCGACGATGCCAACGGGTTATTTTGCCCGCCGAAGGTGTGCAAATGGATAGTTTTTCTAATCAAAGGTGCCCAACGGGTTGTTTTTACCACCAAAGGTGCCTAGCGACTGAGCCAATGGGTTGTTTTGCCCATTAAAGGTGTGCCAACTGGCTATTTTTCCCACTTAAGGTGCTGAACAGGTTGTTTTTCTCACAGAAAGTGCCTAACGATCCTGACTACGAGCTGTGTTTCCCACAGAAGGTGTGCCAACGGGTTGTTCTTCCCACTGAAGGTGCCCAACGAGCTATTTTTACCACCAAAGTGCCTAGCGACAGTGCCAACGGGCTGTTTTGCCCACTTAAGGTATGCCAACGAGCTGTTTTTCCCACCGAAAGTGCCTAGCGATCTTGCCAATGGGTTAGTTTGCCTAACGAAGGTGCCTAGTGATCAAGCCAACAGGATGTTTTGCCTACTCAAAGTGTGCCAACAGGCTGTTTTCCCACCGAAGGTGCCCAACGGGCTATTTTTCCCACTGAAATTTTCTAGCGACCGTGCCAACGGGCTATTTTGTGCACCGAAGGTGTGCTAACGGGCTATTTTTTGATCTAAGGTGCCCAACGGGCTGTTTTTCCTACTAAAAGTGCCTAGTAACCTTGCAAACTAGTTGTTTTGCCCACCAAAGGTGCCTAGCAACCGTGCCAGTGGACTGTTTTACCCACCAAAGGTGTGCCAACGGGTTGTTTTTGCCACTGGAAGGTACCCAATGGGTTGTTTTTCCCATCAATAGTGCATAGTGGCCGTGCCAACTGGCTATTTTGCCTACCGAAAGTGTGTCAACGGGTTGTTTTTCCCACTGAAAGTGCCTAGTTATCTTGCCAATGGGCTATTTTACCCACCGAAGGTGCCTAGCGATCGAGCCAATAGGATGTTTTGCCCACCCAAGGTATGCCAACGGGCTGCTTTTCCCATCGAAGGTAGCCAACGAGCTATTTTTCTCATTGAAAGTTCCTAGCAACCGTGCTAATGGGTTGTTTTGCCCACTGAAGGTGTGCCAACGGGCTGTTGTTACAACTGGCTATTTTGCCCACCGAAAGTGTGTCAACGGGCTATTTTTCCCACCGAAGGTGGCCGACAGGCTATTTTTCACACCGAAGGGGCCTAGCGACCGTGCCAATGGGCTATTTTTCCCACCTTAAGTATGCAAACGAACTGTTTTTACCACCCTAAGTGCCTAGCAATCATGCCAACGAGCTGTTTTTCCCATCAAAAGTGCCTAACGACCGTGCAAACTGGTTGTTTTGCCCTTCGAAGGTGTCTAACGACCGTGCCAATAGGCTATTTTGCCACCGAAGGTGTACCAACATGCAGTTTTTCCCACTGAAGGTGCCCAACGAGCTATTTTCCAACCTAAGGTGCCTAGCAACTGAGCCAACAAGCTGTTTTGCCCACCAAAGTTGTGTCAACATGCTGTTTTTCCCACCAAAGGTGCTCAACAACTTATTTTTCCCATCGAAAATGTGTAGTGGCTATCCCAACGGGTTGTTCTGCCCACCGAAAGTGTGTCAACTTGCTGTTTTCTGCACCGAAGGGACCTAGCGACCATGCCAACAGGCTATTTTGCCAGCCGAAGGTGTGCCAACCGATTGCTTTTCCCAACAAAGGTGCCCAATGGGCTGTTTTTCCCACCCTAAGTGCCTAGCGATTATGCCAACGGGCTATTTTGCCCATCAAAGGTGCCTAGCAACTGTGCCATAGGGTTGTTTTACCCATCCAAGGTGCCTAGCAATTGTGCCAACGGGCTATTTTGCTCGTCGAAAGTGTGCCAGCGGGTTGTTTTTCTCACCAATGGTGCCTAATGGGCGGTTTTTCGCACCAAAGGGGCCTAACGACCGTGCCAACGGGCTATTTTTCCCATCGAAAGTGTGCCAACGGGCTATTTTGCCCACTGAAGAAGTGTCAACGGGTAGTTTTTCCAACTGAAGGTACCCAACGGGTTATTCTTTCTGCCGAAGGTGCCTAGCGACCGAGCCAATTTACTGATTTTCCCACTAAAGGTTTGCTAACGGGTTGTTTTTCCCACCGAAGATGCTCAACTGACTATTTTTCCCATCAAAAATGCCTAGTTAGCATACCAACAGGTTGTTTTGCCCACTGAAGGTGCCTAGTGATCATGCCAACGGGCTATTTTGCCTACCAAAAGTGGGCCATCGGGCTGTTTTGCCTACTAAAGGTGTGCCAACATGTTGTTTTTCTCATCGAAGGTGCCCAACGGGTTGTTTTTCCTACCCTAAGTGCTTAGCAACCTTGCCAACGGGCTGTTTTGGCCATCGGACGTGCCTAGAGACCATACCAACGGGATATTTTTCCCATCGTAGGTCTGCCAATGGGTAGTTTTTCCTACTGAAGGTGCCCAGTGGGTTGTTTTTCCCATCGAAGCTACCTAACGACCGAGCCAAAAGGCTGTTTTGCCCACCAAAGATGCACCAACGGGCTATTTTTTCCATCGAAGGTGCCAAATTGGCTATTTTTTCCACCAAAAGTGCCTAGTAGTCGTTACAATGGGTTGTTTTGCCCACCGAAGGTGTGTCAAGAGGCCGTTTTTCCCATAGAAAGTGCCCACTTGGTTATTTTTCCCACCGAAAGTACCACCGTGCCAATGGGTTGTTTGTCCACCAAGCGTGCCTAGCGATCATGCCAATGGGCTGTTTTGCCCGCCAAAGGTGTGCCAACGGGCTCTTTTTTCGCACCGAAGGTACTCAACTAGCTATTTTTCCCACTGAAAGTTTGTAGAGGCCGTGCCAACGGGCTGTTTTGCCCACTGACGGTGTGCCAATGGGTTGTTTCGCCCACCGAAGCTATGCTAATGGGCTGTTTTACCCATCGACGGTGCCCAACGGGCTGTTTTTCCCATCAAAAGTGCCTAGCAATTGTGCCAACACGTCATTTTGCCCACCGAAGGTGTGCCAACGAGCTGTTTTTTCCGTCGAAGGTGCCTAGCGACCATGCCAATGGGCTATTTTGCCCAACAGAGGTGTGCCAACGGGCTATTTTCCCATTGAAAGTGCCCAACGGGATGTTTTCCCAACGAAAGTGCCTAGCGACCATGCCAACAGGATGTTTTACCCACCGAAGGTGTGCCAACATGTTGTTTTTCTCGCCAAAGGTGCCCAACGGGCTATTTTTCCCATCAAAAGTGCCAAGGGGCTGTTTTGCCCACTGAAGGTGTGCCAACAAGCTGTTTTTCCCACCAAAGATTCCTAATGGGCTTTTTTCCCCCTGAAAGTGCCTAGCGGCCGTGCCAAAGGGTTGTTTTTCCCATCAAAAATGCCTAGCAACGGTGCCAACGAGCTCTTTTGCCCACCAAAGGTGTGCCCATGGGCTTTTTTTCCCACTGAAAGTGTCAAACGGGTTGTTTTTCTCGCCAAAACTGCCTAACGGCCGTGCCAACAATCTGTTATCCCCATCGAAAGTGCCCAATGGGCTATTTTTCCCTTAGAAAGTGCCTAACGATAGTGCCAACGGGTTGTTTTTCCCACTGAAGGTGTGCCAATGAGATGTTTTTCCTACCAAAGGTGCCCAATGGGCTGTTTTTCCTGCCCTAAGTGCCTAGCGACCAAGCCAACAAGATGTTTTACCCTCCTTAGGTGCCTAACGACCGTGCCAACAGGCTATTTTGCCTACCAAAGGTGTGTCAATGGGCTATTTTTCCCATCGAAGGTGCCTAACGACCGTGCCAACGGGTATTTTTCCCACCGAAGGTGTGCAGACGGGCTATTTTTCCCTTTGAAGGTGCCCAACAAGCTGTTTTCCCACCGAAGATGCCCAGTGGGTTGTTTTTCCGAACAAAGGTGCCTAACGACCATGGCAATAGGCTGTTTTACCTACCAAAGCTGTGCAAAGAGCTATTTTCCCACTAAAGGTGCCTAGTGACTGTGTCAACGGGCTGTTTTGCCCAAAAAAGGTGTGCCAACTGGCTATTTTTCCTACCACGATTGTGCCAACTGTTTGTTTTTCCCACCAAAGTTATGCCAACAGGGTGTTTTCCCCACCAAAGGTGCCTAGCAACCGTGCCAATATGTTATTTTTCCCACCACGACCATGCCAACGGGTTTTTTCCCAACCGAAGGTGCCCAATGGGCTACTTTTTGAAGTTGTTCCAACAGGCTGTTTGTCTAACGAAAGTTGCCTAGCGACCATGTCTTTGGGTTGTTCCACCCGAAGTGGACTAAGTTTTCTGGAATGCTGACAAGTGCAATGTTGATGCTTTTTGGTTTTTTGCATGTGTTTTCAAGAAACTTTTTACAGTTCATTTACATAGACATGGTTTTTTGTGTATCTCAGATCCTAAAAATTTAACCAGTGCCACCACCCCCGGGTATAGCCTTGTGGCTAAAGTTTAGATTATTTTTCTTGCTTAAGTGTTGTATGTGTTAGGGTGGTCAGGATTGGGCAGAGGGGGTTGAATGGAGGGACGAATCAGAGCGACAGAGGGCTAAATCTTAGTGGATCTTGGTAGCAAGGCCACTCTGTCACTTATAATACCCCGTCATGTATTTAAGTCGTCTATAAAGGATTCTACTCATCGCTTGGTGGGGATTTCAATTTAAGGTTGTCCCCACAGCTCATCAACAGGGGGCTTGGCCAACGACACGTGCCTTTGGGGGCCCAAAGGCCCCTACTGAGGGTCGGCAATCTGGTGACAAGCGTATGCATCGCTTTTAACCTGGATTCTAACTTAGAGGCATTTAGCCATAATCTAGTGCACAGTAGCTTCGCGCCACTAAGCTTTTTAGCTAAGCGCGATGACCAATTATCCGAATCAATGGTTCCCTCGTACTAGGTTGAATTACTATTGTGACACTGTCATCAGTAGGGTAAAACTAGCCTGTCTCACGACGGTCTAAACCTAGTTCACTTTCCCTATTGGTAGGTGAACAATCCAACACTTGATGAATTCTGCTTCACAATGATAGGAAGAGCCGACATCGAAGGATCAAAAAGCAACGTTGTTATGAACGCTTAGCTGCCACAAGCTAATTATCCCTGTGGTAACTTTTCTGACACCTCTAGATTCAAATTTCGAAGGTCTAAATGATCGATAGGCCATGCTTTCATGGTTCATATTTGTACTGGAAATTAGAATCAAACAAGCTTTTAAGAAAGTCAGACTAGAGTCAAGCTCAACAAGGTCTTCTTACCCCACTGATTCTGCTAAGTGTGTTCCCTTGGCTGTGGTTTTGCTGGATAATAGATAGGGATAGTGGGAATCTCGTTAATCCATTCATGTGCGTCACTAATTAGATGATAAGGCATTTGGCTACCTTAAGAGAGTCATAGTTACTCCCGTCGTTTACTCACGCTTGGTTGAATTTCTTCTCTTTGACATTGAGATCACTGGGCAAAAATTACATTGTGTGAGCATCCACAGGGACCATCATAATGCTTTGTTTTAATTAAACAGTCGAATTCCCTTTGTCTGCACCAATTCTGAGTCTATTGTTCAATACCTAGGGAAGGCCCCTGAAGGGGCATTTCCTAGTCCGTCTCCCAGTCGACACATGGCGACCTTTCTCTTACCGCGGTAGCAGCTCGAGCAGTCCGTTGATACCTGACGGGTTCGGGGTTAGGACCCCTAGGCCCAGTCCTTAGAGCCAATCCTTTTCCTGAGGTTACCGATCCATTTTGCCGACTTCCCTTACCTACATTGTTCCACCAACCAAAGGTTGTTCCCCTTGGAGATATGATGCAGTTATGAGTACCGCCGGGCGCGGGAGGCACTCGGTCCTCCAAATGTTGATAGGTCACTGGGCATGCACCAGACATCGTACAACGTGTGTTGCTTTTGTTGCCATTGGACCCTACCTTAGATTGAGTCATTTTCAGCGTGGGCGGGCTATTAAACAAAAATGATAACTCTTCTTGAGGCCCCCGTCGACGTCTCTAAACTTCCTAATGTTACCGTCAGTTGTCACGTCCCGGTTTGGGAATTTTAACCCGATTCCCTTTCGATGCTCGCACGTGAATGCACTTTCTGATGGGCTTCCACTATCTCTTAGGATCGACTCACCCATGTGCAAGTGCCGTTCACATGGAACTTTTCCCCTCTTTGGCCTTCAAAATTCTCATTTGAATTTTTTCTACTACCACCAAGATTGGCAACGATAGCCGCTCCGCCTGGGCTCACACCCTGGGTTTTACAGCGATAGTCACGCCCTCCTACTCATTGGGGACACGCCCTTGCCCCGATGGATGGTGTGGGTTGCACGTTTAAGCTCCATTCATTTTCGGGGCTAGTTGATTTGACAAGTGAGTTGTTACACACTCCTTAGCAGGTTTTGACTTCCATAATCACCATCTTGCTGTCTTAATCGACCGACACCCTTTGTGGGATCCAGTTAGCGTGCAGCTGGGCACCATAACCTGGCTTTCGGTTTATCCCGTATCGCCAATTTTGCTTAGCAAAAATGGCCAACTTGGAGCTCACGATTTTGTGGCGCGACTCAACAGAGTAGCTGATGCCTCTAATCATTAGCTTTACCTGATAGAACTCATGCCAAACCAGCTACTAGATGATTTGATTAGTCTTTCTCTCCTGTACCCAAGTCAGACGAACAATTTGCACGTCAGTATCATTGCGAGCCTCTACTAGAGTTTCCTCTGGCTTTGCCCCGTTTAGGCATAGTTCATCATCTTCGGGTCCCGACAGGCGTGCTCTCACTCAAACCCTTCTTAGAAGATTAAGGTCGATTGGTGGTGCAACTCATGAGGGGATCTTTCCAGTCAGCTTCCTTGTGCCTTATAGGTTTACGCGCCCGTTGACTGGCACACTTGTCAAACTACTTAGTCTATGTTTCAAGACGAGCTAAATGGGGAGCCCGCAAACTGACGCCGGGAATGTGCCACGTGAGCACCTAAGGGCATGCACTATATTCCACAATCGCAGGGGCGACATCTCTGCAAGTGTATCAAAGGTCCAGGCTTGGGATGCCCTTGTAACCCGCATCGGTCCACCCTCTGAGCTAAATAACGGATCGGCTCTCCCAGTTTCGCATCTGATCGAGGCAAATCACTGGCCCCTATCTGCTTCCCTCCTGATAATTTCAAGCACTATTTGACTCTCTTTTTAAAGTCATTTTCATCTTTCCCTTGCGGTACTTGTTCGCTATCAGTCTCTCGCCCATGTTTAGCCTTGGACAGAATTTACTGTCCAATTAGGGTTACATTCCTAAATAACCTGACTCACAGACCGCACCTTGTGGTGCAATAGGAGCCGGGCATAATGGGGGTCTCACCTTCTCTAGCGCTACCTTCCAGGGGACTTAAGCCTGGTCCATCGCTAAGGACACTTCTTCAGACTACAATTCGAACGCTAGGGGCATCCGATTCTCAAGCTGGGCTCGTCCTAATTTGCTCACTGTTACTAAGGGAATTGTTGTAAGTTTCTTTTCCTCCGCTTATTGATATGCTTAAACTCAGCGGGTAGTCCTGCCTAAGCTAGAGTCGTGATCGAATTGTGTCAGGGCATGAACTCACATTCAACGTTCACCTGACGCAAGCGCATGACTCATCGAGGGGGTCTTTGCTCAACTACCATCAGTCGTGGCTATCGTCGCTAGGGACTCCAATTTTTAGGTCGATCACGAGTGATTTGTCTCACGGGAGGCCAAGTTCTAACCCCTCCTCTGTCTCCCAAGATCAGAATGATAAGAGGGGGGCGATGCTGTGTGACACCTAGCTAGACGTGCCCTCGGTCGAAAGGCTTCGAGTGTAACTTGCATTCAAAGACTCAATGGTTCACGGGATTCTGCAATTCACACCAAGTATTGCCTTTTGCTACGTTCTTCATCGATGCAAGAGCTGAGATATCCATTTCTAAGAGTTGATTTGTAACGAAGTGGGGCACTGCCTCCCATCTGCCTCACCTTCTCGGGGCGATGAGCATAGGCCAGTTCATTATCAATCGCCTACCGATCAAATACAACCTGTTGTTTTTGGATATTGAAAGAACTTGCACCATGTGTAATGCAGAGATTGAATCGGCTGACCATTTATTTTTCAAGTGCAAGTTCTCAGCTGAAGCATAGAGTGGAATCTGAGATTGGTTAGGTATGAGTCGTACCATGTCTACCCTCACTAGTGATATCAAGTGGATTCGACGTCTCTATAGTAGAGCTTGTTTACAAAACAAAGCTCCAAGATTGGCCGTCCTCTGTACCATTTACATGATTTGGAAGACTAGGAATGCAATCCAACTGGACTCAGCATCCTTTACAAGCTACGATGTAATAGTCAAGATCAAAACGGTAGTTTATAAAATCCTCTACCGATTATACCCGGCAGATATAATCACTTTCTGATTTTGTCATCCATAGCTCTGATTGTGGGTGTAATGGGATAGAGGGTGGGGGAGACTACCCTGCCACCACCTTGATGAATTCTTGACTGCTGCTATTTTGAAATGGTGGCTACTTTCTGGGGACTTAAGTGCGTGAAGATACTGTTCCTTTGTGATATTACTGTATCAGTTGATGGGGAGGTTGGGGCTTGTTGGTTGCACAGTGGCTTAGTTGCCGACGGAGACGCGAAACACCTCATTTTTCTTAACTTGTTTGTTCATTTTATAGGTAAAACTTACTGGAAAGTTTTCATCCATATAATTAGCAGTCACTGGAGCCTCTGCTTCAGTTGAGGATTTTAAAAAAAAAATTTAAGCTATCTATGTTCTTTGCATAACATTGTTCATATGCTTGATATTGTTCATTGCATGGTACTGTTCATGTGGTACCACTATGAACAACTATGGGGCTTGAATCTAGGGCAGATACTTCACGTTCTTTGCATGACACTATTCTCGCATGAAGATGTTCACGTGTGTTTCCTGCTTTGTTGAGCTAGCAGCGTGTTTGTCTGTAATATGTACAGTTGGCATGCCCCATCGTGGATACTGCTACTGTACAGGGAGACACTGTTGGTTAGAGGATGCTGCGGGTGATACTGCTCACCACTAGAGATCCTGTGCACTGTTGGTGTTACTGTTCACCAGCAGTGACACTGTTCATTGCCGGTGACATTGTTCACTGGCGATGACACTATTCACCGCTGGTGACACTGCTCACCACTAGCCGATGGGGGGATTTTGAATCATCATCCTTGGATTGTTTTGAGTTAATTTTGGGATATTACTGGACTATTCACCGGCGATGACACTATTCACCGCTGGTGACACTGCTCATCACTAGCCGATGGGGGGATTTTGAATCATCATCCTTGGATTGTTTTGAGTTAATTTTGGGATATTACTGGACTAGCCTCCTTTTGGATGTCTTGGGGTTATTTGGTTAGCCATGTTTTAGGATTTATTGATGATATGACTGAATTGTTACAG
>JAOTJB010024065.1:0-10713 GCA_027123815.1 Erythroxylum minutifolium
TGCTTCTTGACTTTCTTAACATAGTGACATACCAAAATTGCCCTTATTCCTTCTAATATGCAAGACACTCTTTTCCTTTTCCCTTTTTACCCTTAATGAATGCTAAAAGTCACATTTGCCTTTACATTTTCTTACTACTTTAATCTAATTAGCGAATGTAATAAAATCCTACTAACACAAAAATTAATTAACTCCAATAATATTTCTATCATGACCTTATAATTTATGCTAAGGCAAAAATTTAATTTCCATGCTTATTCTATAACTATCATGCTTAATTCGATAAAAATATTTCGGGGGCTAACAGGACAAATAGGAGATATGAGCTTATTATTAATTTTTTGATTTATTATGCAAAGGGCTTAATTTTTTTGAAGTTTATTGGTGCACTTGGCCTTGTTAGGAATGCTAACACTTTATTTGAAATATTATACAAATTTGTGAATGAAGTAGGACCATAAAATATTGTTCATTTCTGTACTAACAATGATTTAACTAATAAAGCAGTTTGAAGAAGATTACAAAGTAAATATAATTCTTTTTTTGGGACTCTTTGTGCACATTACATCAACTTAATGCTGGAAAATATAGGAGATATTAGTTATTTTCCTATTATTGATAGGACTATGCAGAAATAAAAAAAGTTGACCAAGTTCATCTACAATCGTGCATGGGTAATGAATTTAATGAGAAAGGATTTCACTAATGGTAAGAATTCATGTCTTCTTACTATAACAAGATTTGCAAAAAAAATTTTATCACTTGAATGTTTTATTATGATGAAGAAATAGTTGAGACAGATGTTACAAATGATAAGTGGGTTGCATCTCAACATACTATGTCTAATGCTGGATTGGAGGTTTCCAGAATTATACTTAAAGATACTGAATTTTGGTCCTAATCTCAATTTGTCGTTCGGGTTTGTACGCCTTTTGTGAGGGTGCTTCGTCTAACTAATAGTGATGAAAAAGGCAACAATAGGTTGTTTTATGATGTGAGGGTGAAGGAAGGAATCAAGGCAAATCTAAAAATAGGTCTTTTTTGTACACACCTTATCTTGTAGTCATCAGTGAGAGATGGAAAAGGCAAATTTAGTCTCCATTGTTTGCAACTGGGGCTTTTTCTAATCCTAATGTTTATTTTAGACCAGGTTTTATAAAGAAAGTTAAAGTTAATAGGAGAATGCTATTAACTATCAACAGTTATTGTCCATGAGATGATGCAAGATCTCCTAAACTCACAAATGGAGGTTTATAAGGAGGCTTCTGGAGATTTTGGGATGCCAATTGTTATTCATAAAAGAGCAAAACTTAATCCAGGTATATATATTTTTACTTTTGTTTCTTATTAAAAATTAATTATCACTTTATCTTCTTATAATGTTACTTTTGTTGTCCTACGACTTACAGTTTCTTGGTGGGACCAATTCGAAAATGGTGTTCTTGAATTGCAAAGGTTTACAATTCAAATTTTAACTCAATGTGTGAGTACAACAAGTTGTGAAAGGAATTAAAGCACATTTAAATTCATCCATTCTAAGAAAAGAAATATATTGGAGCACAAAAAATTGAATGACTTGGTCTTTATTTGATACAATTTAAAGCTTTAGTAAAGGTTTGTTATTATCATTACAAAGTTGGGCATAATTTCTTATAATTTTTAATAATTTAAGTTTATTATTTACTATGAATTTTAATAGAACAAGTAGTTTAGTTGATCTAATTTGCATTGATAATATTGATCTTTTGACAAATTACGATTTTGAGGAATCAGGTTTGATAGATGAGAGTGACTTGAAAGATAATCTTAGATGGGAAAGCATTGGCATATCATTTGGTGCAATTTGAATGATGGTAGTGATGAGGCTCTTCTCAATGATGAGCATTCTATACCAAATGAGAATTAGGGTCAATACAATTATAGCGGGTATCCTGTATCCGATTGAATGAAGTTCTAAGTTTTGTTTCTCCCCTTCCTTTAATTTTATTTATATTTGATGTATATGTTAAATGCTATATATGCAATATAATTGTAAATATTTTTGTGTCAGGTTTCACTTCTAGTTGATTCTTTGGCACGAATTTTTGTTATAAATTGTAATTGTTGGAGAGTCAAGGATATTTATTATTCTTTTTTTGATGTTTTGACGTAATTATTATTTATTATATAATAACATTGTAAAATTTTAAATACTTTATATTGTTCTTAATTTTATATTTGTATGATGATTAAATGATCTTTTTTATATTAATTTAATTATTATTTATATGTGAAATATGTGAAAATTAATGTTAATAAAAATAAATAAACTGTTGTTATTTTAATTTTCTATCATTATGAATTTTTGAGACATGGTTGATGTAAAATTATAAAGTATAAAGTACAATATACTAATGGACTATTTTGTAATTTTAAAAAAATTTAAGAACTATTTTATAAATTTAAAAAATTACTAAAAATGATACCTAGTATTGACTGGTATTAGCACAGTGCCATACTAAAACCAAATTCAGTACTAGTATTGGTACGGTATTCAAAACATTGATATCGCCTGATAATTTGATAGAAAAATATGATAATTATTATTTTCAAGGTATAAATGTTTAGTGTTTATATTTTCTTAAGTGTTATGAAGTATATCACCTAATAATTTGACAAAAAATATGATAATTATAATTTTCAGTTACACACATGTATAATTATAAATATTAGGGTAAGATAAATCATATATGCAAAACTGAATAGAGATTGGTTTATAATGGTTTGAGAATAGACTAGGAAAGTTGTGAATCTGTGGCTTACCTTAGATAAGGTATATTCGATGGTCATAGATTGATGGGTTGTTAAGATATGAGGGAATTGCAATTTGGTACTTATCCATGGAGAAGTTACTGAGGCATACTTATCCCTGGAATATCTTATGAGATGGTTAGGTACCAAAGTGTTACCTGGGTATCCTAAATCTTGGGAATATCCTTTGCTGATGGCTAGGTATTAAAGTGGTACTAGGATACAAGAGTGGTAGATTGAAGGATTGAGGTACCCAATGTCAATATTTACACATTTGATTATGTTTCCACTTAGTGAGTGCTTATGATGAGTAGGGATAAATCAGTAGACCATTAAATATAAGCCGACAAGGTTAAGCAGGGCCTAGTTAATTCAATATTAAAGAGGCAAAACATAAATGTTATTAATAAATATAATATTAGTATTAATAATTAATAATAATAAGATTATGAACATTTATTAAATGTTTGGGCAGGTTGACTATTGCTTGTGCATTTTAGTGTTATATGTATATTTTATCATTTAACTATTTGCACCATATATTGAGTTATTAGATTTAAGGGTATGGTCAGGTTACCTTTACTGAGTAAGTAACTCAGCTCTTACTGTTATATTTTTTGAAGTGATAGAGACATTTTTAATAAATCTAACGTATGTGATTAACAGTGTAGAGTCTAAGTAAGGCCAGGAGATCAAATTGAGAACAATTGTTTTTATTGTAAATACTTTTGAATGTTACAGCTTGGGATAGTTATGCTTGTACAGATAATTTTTGGTGATTGATGAATGTCATTTTTTATACTAACAAGATTTTTTGGAATTAATTATATAATTGTGGATAAATTTGGCTAAATTGTAGTTTAAGAATTTTGGAGCATCATATTTAGGTGGTATTAGAGCAAGTTTATGTTTCTAATGACAAATTGAGTGAATTAGAAAGAAAATTCATACTTTATTATTATCTTTTCTAGGATGGTTTCATGAGATGATACTTCATTCGTGCTTTGAATGTGCCTAATTAGGGGGATGCCGGAGTGGATCAAATAGGAGGAGAGATGTCAGTGCCACCTCAAATGTTGCAGTTCTTTTAAATGATGTAATATGTTGTGACTGTAGTTTTAGCCCAAGGCGATCCTGGGGTGGACTGCAAATATGAGTGGATTCGTAAGATGGGTATAGTGGACTTTTAAGGCACTACTAATCCTAAGGAGGCTGAGTCATGATGGGAACAGACATAGTTAGTTTTAGATCAATTGGAGTGTATCATAGAGTGGACATTGTAGTACATTGTTTCATTATTCTATAGCAACACACTAACTTGGTGGAAGTCAATAAATAGATCTTATAAGTCATAGGAGATGACTTGGCAAGAGTTCTAGATAGAGTTTAGAGACAAATATAGTCTACATATATATCGAGATTGGAAAAAGATGGAGTTTATGAGTTTGGTTCAGATAGAGGAGATGTCTGTGGTAGAGTATGAGGCTTGCTTTACGGCTTTGGCTAAGTATACATTGGAGGTTATGATAAATATAGAGGAAAAATGTTATCGATTAAGCAGGGTTTGAGGATGAAAATTTGTTTAGGTTTAGGAGCAACTAATTTTAATTTCAAGAAGTTACTGGATACTATACTCAGAGTATAAGATGTGAAATAGGAGGGTAAAAGGAGAGGAGAGTTGAGGAGGAAATCAGAGAATCATTATGGAAGGGTGAGTCGGTCTATTAAGAGGGGAGCTAGCCATTTATGGTTTATTAGTATAGGAGGATATATGAGAGTCGAAGCTACTTCGAGCATAAGTGGTAGTTTCTATAACTTTGTTAAAGATCGAGGAGCTAGTAGGGATTCAGGATAATATAGCATTACTATTGAACCATCAGTTAGATCAGACAGAGTGGGTAGGTAGAGGTTCAAAAGAACTTTTAGAAGAGGAGCTAGAGGAGTACAAAGTTATGCTACTTGTAGGAGAGTTCATAAAGGACCATATTGGAGACCCACTGTGATCAGTCAGGCATGCTACATATGTCATATGTGGTGATACTAGGGAAGATTTTGGGAGTATAGGAAGAGGAGACAGTATATAGTTAGAGTTGTTCTTCTGGTTGAGATAGAGGTTTAGGTAAAGTTAGTAGTAGAGGTGGGGGTAAAGGGGCTAGACATGGACTAGCAATGGTTACAGGTACTACTAGGACATCCTCAACACAGGTCAAACTTAGGAAAGGATATACCATATAATAAAGGAGGAGGCACCCGCAACCAACATTGTCATTTAAGGTATGATTACATTATTTGATATTGAGCCTTATATGTTAATAAATCCAGGCTATACACATTCCTACATCTCTTTAAAGTTTCCTTCTAGAATTTCAAGGAAGGTTAGTCCATTAAGATACGACATAAAGTGTGTTTGTCAGTGGGAGACTGTGTAGTAGTGAATAGAGTGAAGAGGGGAATGCTAGTGAAGATTGTTAAAGTGGAGCTGCCAACTGACTTGATAGTAATGAATTTGAGGGAGTTTGATGTGATTCTTAGGAGGGATTGGTTAATATAGCATTAGGTTATAGTGGATTGTTATAGAAAGGATGTGATGATATAGTCTTTGAGTATATTAAAGGTAATATTTGTGAGTGATCATAAAGTGGTTTTAATATGTGCGATCTCAACAATGACTGTTATACAACTAATATTGGATGGATATGAGGCATATCTAACTCATATTATAGATACAAGGGAGGTGAGTCTTAGGTTAGAGGATATTCCTATAGTGAGGGAGTTTCCAAAGGTATTCTTAGATGATTTACTTGATTTACCACTTTAAGAGGAGATAGATTTCACCATTAAGACTATGCCTGAAATAACACTAATTTCTATTACACCTTACAAGATGACTATTGTTGAGTTACAAGAGCTAAAAAAGTAGTTAGAGAATATGTTGGATTAAGGCTTTATTAGATTGAGTACATCACTATAGGGAGCTCTAATGTTATTTATAAAGAAAAAGGATGGCAATATGAGACTTTGTATTAACTACCGATTATTAAATAAGGTGACAGTGAAGAACAAGTATCTATTATTGAGGATAGATGATCTTTTGAATCAGTTGAGGGTAGCTGTCAATATTTTCTAAGATTGACTTGAGATTAGGATACTAGTAGTTGAGGATAGTTGAGTTGGGTATTCCTAAGACATATTTTTGTACTTAGTATGGTCACTATGAGTTCCTGGTGATGCCTTTCTACTGATAAACTGATTGTATTCATGACATTAATGAACAAGACTTTTCAGGACTATTTGGATCGATTTATGATGCTGTTCATTAATGATAAATTGGTATATTCAGGGAGTAAAGAGGAGCATGAGCAACATTTGAGTAATGTGTTATAGATTCTGAAGGAGAGATAGTTGCATGCAAAGTTGAGTAAGTGTGAGTTATGGACGGAGTGTAGTGTGAGAGGGAGTGATGCCTGATCCTACTAAGGTAAAAGCAACTATTAAATGAGAGCGACTTAGAAATACATTAGAGGTGAGGAGTTTTCTAGGACTTTTTAGGTATTGTTGGAGATTTATGGAGGGATTTTTATAATGGCTAACCCGTTGATGAGATTCTAAGGTTACACAAGGTTCCAATGTCCATTATATCATATCAACATTTACGGTTTACTTCCCAGTTCTGAATGAGTATACACATATTTTTGCGGACTAATTTGGATTTGAGTATTACATTTCACCCTAAGTTAGATGGATAGTTGGAGCGTATCAGTCAAAAATTGAAGGATATGATGAAAGCTTGTATGCTAAATTTTCAGGGTGATTGGGATAGATATCTACCTTTGATTTAGTTTGCATATAACCATTTAACACATTATATGACAAATAGTGTAGAGATATGATATGTTGGGATATAGAGGGTGCCAAATTATTTGAGGGATCAAAGTTGGTTTAAGAGATGGTGGAGAAAATATAGGTAGTAAGGTGATGCTTAAAGGTAGCTTAGGATCGGTAAAAGAGTTATGTTGGTCAACATTTTCGAGAAATAGAGTACAATATCAGAGAAATGATATTTCTGTAGGTATTACCTTAAAGAGGGATTTTAAGGTTTAGCAGGAGAGGAAGTTGAGTCCAAGATAGATTGGGCTATATGAGATTGTACAGCGTGTGGCTATTAATATATTGGGCTATATGAGATTGTACAACATGTGGTTATTAGCTTACAGATTGGTCTTACCTCTAGAGTTATCCTAGACTCATGATGTGATCCACGTATTGATGTTGAGATGATATGAATCAGATCTTAGCCATATTATATTGAGGCTTAAGATCAAGGTTATAAAGGATATGACTTATAAAGAGAAGCCAGTAGATATCTTAGATAAATAAATAAGAAATTAAGGAGTCGAAGATTTTGGTTGTACAAGTTTTGTAGTCATCATCATTCTTCAAAAGAGGCCATTTGGGAAGTATAGGATGAATTTTAACGTCAATATCCTCATTTGTTTTGATCCTTAGGTACATAATTTAATTTCAAAGTAAAAATTCTTTTAAGGGGGAGAACTATAAAGCCCAACAACCCAGCTGTTTAATAAAGACCCATCATAACCTATTAAAGAAAAAAAGGGAGGAGCAAAGATATATATAAGACTGCAGGTGTCTTTGTAGAAACCAACAAAAAATAGTCTCCCTTCTCCTTCGTCTCTATATTTCCAAGTGGCAAGGGTACAAAAACAACATCTTCCTATTGCATGTGAAGCATTTCTCATATATTTCCTCATTTTATTTACAATAGATTACAGAGGACATTATGAGATTTATAATCCAAAACTCTATTGGAAAGGTATATAACTTCATATACTTAAGAAGATAATTTTCCATCTAAATTTCATCTTTTTTATTAGTGATTTTTATTCATCGCAAACTAGTTTGTAGTTGGAATTATGTTGTAACTGTTTGCGACAACAATTTCAATGAAATTAGGAAAAATATGAAAAAATGGATGTAAAATGAGAAAAGAAGGAGGTTAGGAGAAGAGGAGAGGGTGGCATTGGGGTAGAAAAGAAGAAGAGTATTTTTGGGAAAAAAGAAAAAGAAGGAAATTGGGTATTTTAGGAAATTTTAAGATAAAATAAGGGAAAATATGAAATGTGAATATCTAAGAGCAAAATTGGAATTTAATTCTTAAAAGAGTATTTTTAAATAATAATAATAAAAGAATGTGAGGATAAAATAGGAACTTCAATAGTTAAGGGTAGTTTAGTAATTATGGTGGTAAGATAAAGTAATGATATTTTTAATAGTAAAAGGGGGGGGGGGGTAATTTTGGATTATTAAGTGTAGTTAGGTTTAAAAAATTTTCTTAAATTAAGTCTAATAAAACTTTACAAATGTCTAGCTCTGCAGAATAGATTGGACCAATCAAAATAGTTGAACACGAAGATTAAGGATAACCTTAAACTGTACTCTTACAATTATGTATAATTCACAAAATTGTGAATTTTGTTATTAACATGTTCTTTTATGGTGAAACATATTTTGAGTTAGTAATTAATTAAATTAATGGTTGATAATTAAATATGCAAATTTTTGAAATATTTGAATTTTAAGAATTTAATTACTAAATAAATAACTAACAAGATATAAAATGTTCAATGTTTATATTTTATTACGTGCTATGATGTGTTGCTTGATAATTTAGGAGAAAAGTATGGTAATTATAATATTTAGTTATGCATATATGTTTAATTAAGAATATTAGGGTAAGATAAATCATGTTCATTAAATTAGATAGAGATTTTTTCATAATGGTTTGTGAATAGACTATGAAAGTTATGAATTTGTGGCTTGCCTAGGATAGGCCATATTTGACGGTCATAGATTGATGGGTTGTTAAGATATAATCATATTGTGGCTAGGTTCTTGTCTATGGAGCAAGTACCAGGGCATTTTGGGTCTCAGGAATGTCCCGTGCCAATAGCTAGGTATCGAAGTGGTACCGATGTATCCTAAGTCTTAGGGATATCCTACGTCGATGGTTAAGTACCAGAATGGTTCTAAAGTACCAGTTTATATTAAGGGATTGAGGTACCCTATGTCGATATTTACACATCTAATTATGTTTACACTTAAATGAGTGCTTATGATTAGTAGAGATGAGCTGAGAGACCAGTGAATGTAAGCCTACCAGGTTAAACAAAGCCTAATTAATTCAATATTTAAAAGGTAAAATATACATGCTATTAATAAATGTAATATTAGTAATAATAATAAGATTCTGGACATTTATTTAGTGTTTGGGTAAACTGAGTATTACTTATGTATCTTAGTATTATATGTATATTAATCATTTGACTATTTTCACCATATATTGAGTTATTTGATTTTAAGGGTATGGTTAAGTTACCTTTACTAAGTAAACAACTCACCTCTTGTCACTATATTTTTTCTAGGAAATAGAAAGATTGTCGATAACCTTAATACAAATGATTGATAGTGTGAAGTCTAGGTGAAGCTAGCTAATCAAATTAAGTACAATTGTTTTATTATATATACTTCTGATACTTACAATTTAGGATAGTTATTCTTATACAGATAATTTTTGGTGATTGATGAATATTATTTTTTAAACTACTAAGATTTTCGGTAATTAATTATGTAATTGTGGGGAAATTTGGCTAAATTGTGGTTTAAGAATTTTGGACTGTCATATTTTCAGTGTCCATTATGCTTCACCATAATCCACAATCCGTCTATCTTCATTACTTTCATTGAGTTGCATTACTGAGTCTTTGTCTCTATTTCTATTCTCCAAAATAAGGCTATGAATCAACTTCATTTTTTAGCTCTTGTATTCAATACTAGTTGTTCCCTCACCAATAAACTAACTCCTCTTTAACTTGCTCAATCAATTTCAGTGCATTATGAAATAACAAGTAAATCCTTTCCTCCAATAATTTGTATAGATAAGAGCCAAAACGATACCATGGATTATTATCTTCTCTTCTGCGCTCATTTTGGTAGTTAAGAGCCATGAAATGCACTTTTTTGTAATTTTCATTCACTTTAGAAATATGGAAGAGTTTCATCACTCTTTTTCATATTTGGTAGGAAAATTTACACCTAAAGAATAGATGATCTAGGGTTTCATTTCTTGCTTTTCGTAAGTAGCATATGTTAATTGAATTTAGGTATGGCAGAGTTCCATCACTCTTTTCCACATCTAGTATGCGTATGAAATGACATCGGGGGTGGTAAATTCTTATCCCACATTAATTTAGTCCACTTTAAGAGCTCACTTCTCAAGATTTCTCGCTATGATTTATTAAAGAACTCACCTGAGATATTACAATTAAGAAAAAGTTAGAACTGTTATTTTTTATGTAACACCCCCACTGCTATAAGGCACATACCGGAACATCTTTATGACATTCGAATACATACCCTATAACAACGGCTTGTTAACTATCATACTTTCACTTTATCACATGGTAATTTATCCCACTTAATCATGACATCTACTATCATACAAAAAAGTCACCAAATTTTTTAAAAAAATTCCTCTTTTCATTTAATAAATCTAAATGTACATAAATTGTAGCTTTTAAAACTCTGTACATGTACATCACCATATCCTAATACAAAATATACCATATGAAAAAAGAAATACAAAAGGTCTAACTAAATCCTTCAGTCTAACTGACCAACCTTTGAGCCATATCTTCTTCACAAAAGTACAAGAATTAAGCTTCTTGTATGGTCTCTTAATAGCTAGAATCCTCTCTGTGTCCTGAAATGTCAACGTGTAATTTTGGGTAAGTTTTGCAAACTCAGATGAGGTAACCATCATTGATGGTTTACTCAATTCATGCAACATATCATTTCACATAACAGATAATTCACATCATTGCATTTTTCATATAATATCACATATCA
>JAOTJB010024079.1:0-10713 GCA_027123815.1 Erythroxylum minutifolium
TGTAAAGTGTGGACTCACCAACGCTGTTCCTTGAGGTATTCAGGTTGAAATGGATAAATGGACTAGTCGACTATCATTGTATTAGTCGAATATTCTAAGAGCTGAGCTGAGCTTAGAAAGGGGAGTTTTGAGAAGATGACCCGATAATGATTAAGGTGTTCTCTTTTGGAGATAAGCTCAAGTCTTATGATTTTCTGCAAGAGTTGGACTCCGGAAACGGGGTCCGACAGCTGTGGTATCAGAGCAAGAAGATGAACCGATAATGATAAGTCTTATGATATTCTGGATAGTTGGGGTCTGGAAACGGGTCCCGACAGTTACTCAGCTACATGACATTCTCAACTGGCTAATAGCTTTATTCACAACCCAAAGGCTATCTGAATAGTTATTTTAATTAAAATTTGTACAACTTTTTTCTTTTTTTAACAAAAAATTTTGCCTACCTTATTACTTTAGCTAATCATTCTCATGAAAATGTACTAATAATGCCACTTATTTGATTAGCATAAAATTATAAATGAGTATAGGAAATTCCCAGGGTGAATGGACTAACATTGTATCCTAATTAACTAGTATATTTAACCCTAAGTAACTTAGGTCCCTAATTTCACAAGCTAATAAATCTTCGCAACCTAAAAGGTTATGTTTAAGGCTAATTCTATCTCGTTAAGTCCTAGCCATTGACGCATTAAAAAAATCCACATTATGTAACCTAAATAAACTATCATACGATATGCAAAATTCACACTCAAGATAAAAACACACAACCCTGGTTTAAGGCATAGTTTGATATTTGTTTGACTATTAATTCAATCATTTAGTATGTGTTTAGGTCAGATTTGTGTTCATTTGTTAATTATTTGTGTTTTAAATATTTTATGGGTTAGTACAAGTCTTTAAACTTAAATATCATGTTTTTGAGGTACCTTGATGTGTTTGTTAGTGTTTCAGGGTAAATATCGAAGAACAAAGAAGTTTTAAAGACATTTGGGCTAAAACAACGGTCGAAGATCGTGGCACAATAGGCCACAATCATAACAAAAGCTCCAGAGTTAGCCCACGATTGTGGCCTACATGCCACGATCGTGACAGAGGGCTTAGAAGTAGGCCACGGTCGTGGCTTGGGTCAGGTAGAAGAATAGCCACTTCTAAACTTCACATTTTGAGAGATTTTTTGGACCTTTCGGATCCCAAAAAAATCCTAGTTTAACCCTAAACCCAAAAGAACGTAAATAGAACAAGAAGAATAGAAAGAAGGAGCTTTTGCATGAGCCAGTTTTGAGAGAAACCATAGAGAGGATTGTTGAGAGATTGAGAAAGAAAAGAAGGAAGAGAGAAGTGGAGAAAAAGCCGACATCAATGTACCTCTCGAATCAGGAGTTTTCCAACGTCGTTGCCTCTCGTCTCTATTTAAGATCGTATTTCTTGTTATTTTTCATTTTTATTATTGTATAAAATTGGAATAGTAGTTTGATGATAGGATTTATGAATGTTGACATGTTCTAAACTCACCTTCGGGTTTTTATCTTTGATTTAATGAAATCTGATTGTTTTTATGTTTATTAGATTTATTGTGACTGATTTTTGTAATTGCATAATTCGATAATAAACTGAGAGGGTGAATCAAATGAAAAATAATTAAATTATGCTAACGAGAGTTAGGTGATTTAATAAGAACGGGAAATTAATCAAATCAGCAATTGTGTGAAGAGAGATCTCACATAGCTTCCCGATAATTTATTGGACAATTTCAGACCTAATTAGGGTTTTGGATTGGTTGTTAATTGAGAAATTGCAATTTTCCATAATCTGATTAGGGTTTATAATTTAGGTTTAATGGTTATAACTCGAGAGAGTGTAATCAACCATAGGATTGTCTAGAACTAATAATCTGATAAGTTATAATTGATTAGATTAACGTTAAAGATAAGTAAAATTCCCCTTTCTCTAAATTGATAGTTCCTTTAGATAAATTCTTGAGTGTGTTGCAATAGCTAAATTGTTAATATTTTTATAGTTCATTCTTGGATTGAATTGCATGATTGAATTGAATTCTTGTTTTAGTTTTTCTATCTTTTGACTTTCTGCAAATTATGTTGGCCTTAGATTTAGGACTAGGTTGTCCCTCCTCATGGGATTGATATCTTTGGTACTACACGAACGATCCGTGCATTTGTGGATTGCCAAGGTTAATCATTAGAACTTACACACATCAAACCACGATCAAGTTTTTTCGGTCATTGTCGGGAAGGCAATTAGTTTAGTTATATAGTTTAAGGCGTTTAGTTAGTTTTTCATTTTTTTATTTTTTGTTCTTGCTTTCCATTTCTAAAATCGTGCTTTTACATGAACACAAGAGTCATGAAAAGTTTGAGTCATGCAGCTGAAACTATAGTTTTAGACATCACTAGACTAGAACGATCTATTAGGAAAGCTCGGCGTGAAGAAGAAGAAATCGTGAAAGCAATAATGGCTGAGGAATTTCAGCAAGATTTGGACCACGGAGCAAACCAAGGATGTCAATAACAGATCCTTATAGACTTCATGAGACCAGGGTTCAATGCAGCTAACCAAGGAGTAACTAGGCCACCCGTACAAGCAGCATCATTTGAAATCAAATCAGCCTTCCTAAATATGCTTCAATAAAATGTGCAATTTTATGGACAAACGAACGAGGATCGTAACGCACATATAATGAACTTCCTTGAAATTTGTAATACCTTTCAGTACCATCAAATGTCGAAAGATGCAGTCAGAATTAGGCTTTTCCCTTTTACCCTTAGAGATAGAGCAAAAGAGTGGGATCAGTTAGTTTGTGCCTTTCTAGAAAGTGTTTCCCCCTGAATAAGACCACTAAGATCATCAGGGAAATTACCAACTTCTAATAAAGTGATAGGGAATCGATCTATGAAGCGAGGAAATGATACAAGGATTTACAACAAAAATGCCCACACCATAACTTACCCAAGGAATTCTTGTTATAAACATTCTATAACAAATTAACCCCATATACAAGAGGCACGATCGACGTAGCTTTAGGAGGATCATTAATGAGAAAGACAATTAATGAAGCAGAAGAGCTGATAGAGGAGATGGTTAGTAATAGCTGCCTATGGACGAATGCGCGGAGTAGACAAACCACTACCTTTCAAGAACAAAAAGGAATTGTAGTTGTTGATTAAATGATGGAAATGTAAGAGAAAATTGATAACTTGACTCGATAGCTCAACAACATGAGGGCTGCATCCTCAGCCCCAGTGAAAGTCGTGCAACTCAAGTGTGAACTCTGTGGACAATTGGACCATGATACGGTGGACTATTTCTTGATGAAGGAAAGCGATCCAAAGCAAGTGATTATATAGGAGCTCAATATGGACAAAGAGGGGGAAACAATCCCTACTCTAACACTTATAACCTTGGGTGGAAGAATCACCCTAACTTCTCTTAGACAAACAATGCTGGAGGATAGTTCAAACCTCAAGGACAATCAGACTTCCAACAAGATAAACCAAGCTCAACGGAATCCAAGTTGGATAAGATTTTATATAAAATTGGAGGCATGGAGGATGCACACGGAAGGCTTAAAAGCAAATTTGAACAAGTCACTAAGAACCACATCTCTTTAATACACGATCTGGAGGTCCAATTAGGTCAACTAGTGAAGGCAATTTCTACTCAGAGTGCATAAACCCTTCCAAACAATACCGAGTCTAACCCAAAGGAATGAAACATGGCTATTACTCAAACCCAGGAAACAAAACTTGAACATATGAAGGAAGACAAAAACAAGGGACAAGGACAAGTAATTATGGAATTCCTTTTAAGTGAGCTCGAAGTTGAGCCAATCAAGGAACCTTAACTTAAATTTCTATACCCTATTTTAGCTCAGAATAAGTTAATTTCAAGTACAATGACAAAGAATTCTAAGGAGGTCGAATCAAACAAGGTTGAGAACATAACAGAGCATTTACAAATGAGGCTTACACTAAACGAATCAGTCAAGAGGAAGGATAAGGAGCATATAATGGAAGAAAACCCTAACATAGAATAGAAGAAAGAGGACACGGGTGATTTTTAGACAGACCATTTGTGGATTTAGGAGTGAGTATCAATATGATGCCCTATACTTTTAGTCAAAAGTTGGGGTTAGGAGAGTTAGAACCCACAAAGATGCTAGTAAAGATGGCCGACAGAACAATTCATCGACTGAAGGAGATTATGAAGGATATGCCAAGTACAAATTGATAAATTTACCTTCCTCACAAACTTCTATATATTGGATATTGGAGGAGATGTGGAAACCCTATGGTCCTTGGATGACCATTCTTGGCCACTGCTAGCCCCATAATTGACGTTGATAGGGGTGAACTAACTCTGAGGGTCGACAGGCATCAAATAACCTTCAAAGTCTCAAAGAAAGACAACATTTATCCTTTATCTCTGACTAATATCAGGAAAACTAAATCTCGAGGACAGTGGAAAGATATTGAGGATCCTAAGAATGCATTTAGAAAGAAACGATCTTGAAGAAGAAGATGAAGGAAGGAGAATCACAAAGAAGGTGGAGTCCAGGGCATGGTAGCTCATGTGCAAATTGTAAGATCAATGATTGTCGTACCATTGCACCATTCATTTGAACCACTGTGAGCAAAAGAAGAGCGTCGAACTACTGACGTTAAAAGAAGCACTGAATGGGAGGCAACCCAAGGAATGTTATTTCCTTTGATTGTTTTTAGCAAATTTGAATTCCGTAGTTAGGTTATTTCATTTCCAAATAAAATTGGGAAGGCATAAGACTTCGACATGAATTAGATGATTGAGGAAGTAAACAAAGAGAGGTGAAAGGGCCATAAATAGTTAAAAAGTGATTTTAGGGAAGTGTAGAAGAATAAAAGAAGAAGAAATATTAAAACATTGGTGAAAAAATTACAGGCCACTATCGTGGCCTGCGGCAGGGTAAAAATAGGAACACATGAATGTCATTTTCAATTTTTACCATTTTACCCTCCAATCACCTATATATTCATTTCTAACTTCACTTTTTCACTCACTTTCATTTTTACTTTATCTCTCTATGCTTTAAACTTCCAAACACTCTCATTTGTCTCTACCTAAATTTCAAACTTCTAAATTTCTTCCAACTTCTACCAACTCGCAAGCCAGTATGTCACGCTTCAAACAAACAACAAGGCATGATCAATCAGCAAGGCGAAACTAAGTCTCAAGATGAGGGAAAAGGAATATGGCATCTGATTATAGCGCACCTTTCCCGATCTTCTCAGATGAGGAAGGTACCTGCTTTCATTCTCTATGTAATAAGCAAATTATGGTTCCAAATTTTTTTCATTTTGAAACTTTAAATAGGTTAGAATTGTGAGATAAGGTTGAAAGTTTAGCAGAGAGAATTCAATGGGGACAGTTCATTCAATTTCAATTCCCATTTTACGAAGAACTTACCTTAGAATTCTTTATATCCCTTCAATTCGAGTCTAACAAACCTAAGGAATTGTGGTTTAGGTTGCGGGGACAACCTTCTGGGCTTGACTATGAGACTTTGCATGAAATTTATGGTTTCTCCGAGTCATCCATAGTGGATCAACACGATGATTCCTGTGTCAACCCCTACTAGACTAAACTAACTAGCTAAGAGCGTTTCGACATTAAGAATGCACACAATAACATCATTCGGAGCCACAAACACTTTTTGTTGCACAAATTCATGTGTCAAATTGTTTTTGACAAAACATAAACCAACAAGTATTCGACGAAAGAACTTTTCATGTTGTAGTACATGGACCATAGCATTACAGGCTACACAACCACCCATATCTTTAACGCAATTATTGTTGATTGAAAGAAAGGGAGCAATAACTTAGGAATGGGTTACTTGGTTTCAGCTATAGCTAATTACTATCGAGTTGAGTGCCAAGGATTCACAGTCTACTGTCCTGAATTCATGAACCATTATAATCTATAGTGAGTTGAAATCCTGAAATCCCATAATATGGAACTTCGAGATATTAGTGCCAAGGCACACATTCAAGACAAGAATAGTCAAGCGAGTTCAAATGCTCAACAACAACAACAAGAGGATTCAACCAACGAGGAATTTGAGGAAGAAGAAGAAACAGAAGAACTGGGCTAGAAGAAAGTACTGGACACAATCTCCACAAACACCAAGGTAATTAGAGATACACTTGTGAAGAACTCCAGAAGGATGAAGGAGATGGCTTGAACTCAACGATGTAAAGCTAGGATATATGTTGCATCCATCATTATTTCAAGGCTTTGGTCGTTCAACTACCACCTCCAAAACCATCCCCACCTCCATCACCATGAGGTTTTGTTCTAACACCTTTCTTTTTAAATTTAGTCTTTATTTTATTTTTGTTTCACTTTAATTCATGTTTTGTCATTCTATATGTGTTTGTTTGTCCGCTTCTCACATTGAAGACAATGTGTTGTTCAAGTGTGGGGAGGGTTATGTGTTTTGCTTTGAATGTGATTTTGCATATTGTATGATAGTTTGTTAGGTTGCATTTTGTGAATCGTGTGAATGTGTTAAGGGCTTAGATGGATTGAAATTGATTTAATTTTGAACATAGTCTATTAGGTTGTGAAGAATCATTAGCTTGAAAAATTAGTGAATTGGGATCTTTGGCTAAATATGTAGCCTAATTAGGATTTAATGTTAGTTTGTCACCCTCTAAATTGTCACATTCATTCATAATTTGAGGCCTTTCATCTTAAGTAGCTTGGCTAGTATTTTTTTTCATGAAAACAAGTAGCTAAAACAACGAGGTAGGCAATTAAAAAATTGTGTTTGTTAATTTTAAATAAATAACTATTCCACTGGTCTTCAGGTTATGAATAGAGCTAGTAGCAAGTTAAAAACGTGATGTAGCTAAGTAACCTGATCGACATGCATCACAAATGTGTGCCTTCGTGTCAAAAGGCTATAATGACTTTCCAACCAAGTAGCTTAATAAAAAACATGACTTAGTTGAGTAACTGGATCGACATTCATCATCATTGCTTGCCTCCGTGTAAAAAGACTAAGTCTATGTTCCTCCATGTAAAAAGACTAAGTCTATGTTCATAACAAATAAATAAATATAAAAAGTTTTTGAATAAAAAAAGTTTTGCGAACAAAAACCTTTCCTTAAGTCACGTTTCAGAAGGGGAAGAGGTAGATTAACTGACCTACCGTTGGCAATGATTAATATATAATATGATGACGAATAAAATGGTTTTAACATATACATAAATTTCATCGAGCCTTGGTAAGATTTGTTTAAAACAAAATTGATAAGTGTGAATTGCATCATGTTTAAGGGCTTAATTTGATATGTAATTAATTTTTAATTCAATCATTTTGTATGTGTTTAGGTTAGAATTGTGTTTATTTGTTAATTATTTGTAATTAAGTGTTTTTATGGGTTAGTACAAGTCTTTAAGTTTAATTATTATTTTTTGAGGTACCTTGATGTGTTTGTTAGTGTTTTACAGTCAACATCGAAGAACGAAAAAGTTTCGAAGACACTCGGGTCGAAACAACGACCCAAATTGTGGCACAACAAGCCGCGATTGTGACAAAAGCACTGGAGTCAAGAAGGCTAGGACATGGTCCATGATCGTGGCCTGCTTGCCACGATCGTGGCCTGCTTGCCACGATCGTGATAGAAGGCTTGATTGCGGCAAACACTAAAAAACGCCAAGTTTCGAGGGAGTTTTTGGGCCTTTCGAACCCCGAAAAAATTCTAGAGCTGCCCAGAACACAAAAGGTATATAAAGAATAAGACAAAGAAGATGGGGAGCTTTGGCATGAGCCACTTTTGAGAGAAACCCTAGAGAGAATTGTTGAGAGATTAAGAAAGAGAAGAAAGAAGAGAGAAGTGGAAAAGAAGCCGACATCGACGTACTTCTTAGATCAAGAGTTTCCCGACATTGTTGCCTCCCATCTCCATTCAAGATCATATTTTCTATTATTTTACATTTTTATTATTGTATAGAATTGGGAATAACAGTTTGATGATAGGAACTGTGAATGTTGAGATGTTTTAAACTCACCTTCGGGTTTTTTTCTTTGATTTAATGAAATCTGATTGTTTTTATGTTTATTGAATTTATTGTGATTGATTGCTGTGATTGTATAATTCAGTAATAAATTGAGAAGGTGAATCGAATGAAAAATAATTAAATTGGGCTAACGAGAGTTAGGTGATTTAATAAGAACGAGAAATTAATCAAATCAGGAATGTGTGAAGAGAGATGTCACTTAGATTCCAGGTAGTTAATAGGGTTTGGATAGATTGTTAATTGAGAAATTGCAATTTTCCATAATCTAATTAGGGTTTATAATTTAGGGTTAATAACTATAACTTGAGAGAGAGTAATCAACCCTAGGATTGTCTAGGACCAATTATCCAATAATTCATAATCGATTAGCTTAGTGTTAAAGATAGGTAAAATTTCCCTTTCTCGCAATTGGCAGTTCTTTAGGTTGATTCTTAAATGTGTGCGTTGCAATTGCTAATTTGTTAATATTTCGTGATTGATTCTTAAATTGAATTGCATTTCTATTTTAGTTTCATTATGTTTTGAATATTGCGCGTTATTTTGGCCTTAAATTTTAGGATTATATTAACCCTCCTCGTGGGATTGACACCTTAGGTACTACGCAAATGACGGATTATCGAGGTTATTAATTAGAACTTATACAAATAAAAAAACCATAATCAAGTTTTTGGCACCATTGCCGGGGAGGTAATTAGTTTAGTTCTTTAGTCTAAGGCTTTTTCACTATCTTTTGTTTTAAAAACTTAGAGAAAGAAGCTTGAGGCATAAAGTAGAGACACAGTAAGACATCTTAGAATAAGAAATTAGACATCTGAAGAGCTAGATGCGAAGAAGAAATCGAAAGAACAATGAGGGAAGATAGATATTATAAGGAGCAAGAAACTTTTGCAAATTATAATGAGGCACAGTATAGTTGGGGAAGTAATGATCCTTATTGGAACATGTACACTTCGGGATGGCAAAACCACCCAGATTTCTATTAGTCCAACAATATAAGTACTCATATGGGACATCAAGACTTATCTGAATTTCAGCAAGATGAGTTCTTTTCATGGGATTCCAAATTGGACAAAATCATTGATATGCTAACATACATGTAAGAGAACCAAAAGTGTAGCACCCCATTCTTATCCAACATATGCTCGTACGTCCATAAGATATTTGAGCACATACCTGATGGAAGCAATGTGCTAGAGTAGTGGCATTCATTTATATATCATGACATCATAATTAAAACATGAATGACACAATATCTAAAACTCAATTCCTCATTTCATTTCATAAAAATATAATGTACATTGTAGTATTACACCACATGATCCATATAGATATATACAACATCGAAAATTGTAAGAGTCTACTGCTCTTTTACTCATTCTACATGAAAGAGGAATTATATAAAAACTCTATCTAACTCTTCAATCTTAGCTGACCTACTTTTGAGCTATTTCACGAGTCCAAAAGTAGTACTAGGTTTCTTCTAAATCGTTTTAGTCACTAAGTCTCCTCCCTCGTACCTGAAAAGCCACGTTACAATTTTGATGAATTTTACGAACTCGGTGAGTTAAACATCTTCGATGGCTCACTCATACAAACACAGAACAATTTATATTTTACATTCAATTTACAGATATGTTATAGCACATTTTGCATATCACTTCACTAATCATCATATAGCATCAAGTACTATTTTATTCACTTATTTCACATTTCTTATTTAAAATAATTCAAACAATTCATTTCAATCATTTAAAACATATATATCAAATGTATATGCAATGCACATGTGACTCAAATTTAATTATTACATTTTTGTGACTAAGTGCCTTTTTAACTGTCTCGTACTCGTTGTGGATAATGGGCTCATTTTATATAATGAGCCAGAAGCTCTTACTACATTCTGAGCCTTAAGCTCTTTTTCAATGGTGACTATGGTCACAACTGCCTTTATCTGATCATGCATATCATGTACGAAATGCCTCAAATCACGTAATTCAATCAGTCACTTTTATTCATTTACGCATTCACCTTCACATTTTTCATCGAACAATAGTCTGGCATTCAACAATCACATTGAGTACACTTATTTCTGTCAGATTCACATACAATGAGCACTTCCAATGTGATTCTCATGCATCGAATGCCTTCGATTATCAATGTCCAGAATTAACACATTGACATCAATAATAATTCAATAAGTGACATTTAAGAAAAGATAGACAATCTTAGTGAGAACATCTAGGTTACTTACTGTATGCTCCAGATAGCTATTACCTCGTTGTCTCGACAATGTCTAGATACTGTCACTCTATTTGCACTTTTATATCATATAAAACATACACATTTACACATTACTAATTTGTACAATCACATTAATACTTAATCATACACACATATATATATGTTATGTATAATGCATGCTTAATTTGACTATTCGGGGTATATTTCCTTAATTCACAACTTATGATCATTTAATAACATCATTAAATCAATCATTTATACCTAATACACCTGACTTACTTTAATCACCTAATCCATCATCAACTAGGTCCATTTGAGGCCTCATTCAAGCCTAATTACATCATAAGAAAGTATCTTAACATTGATTGTTTCAAACATCACTTAAAAGATAAC
>JAOTJB010024094.1:0-10712 GCA_027123815.1 Erythroxylum minutifolium
ATTTGAAATCATTCCCATATCACTCAAAATTCATTCACAAAATTCATATACAAAAACATATGGCACATTCTCAAACCGTTTTAAAGAACAATAAAAGCACATTTTCAAGGTAGTTGGAAATCATTTAATTCCATTTATTTGAAAGAAACTTCAATAGCTTATTACTCAACTACAAACATGTCACCCACCTTAATTTCCTTGCTTGAAAACTTGGTTAAGGATGTCCCTCCTCTAGCTCCTCTTGCCTCCCTTCAACATTGACAAAATTCCATTCAAAATGCATTCCAATTGGAAACCCAAAAGAAACCTATGCGTGAAATTAATCCTACAATACTTTTACCCATGCATTTCCTAAGCTCTTTGAACCAAAACTCATCCAAAAATCCAAAAAAATTAAACATCAACTTACCTTAAATCTTCACCAAACAATGATTTTCATGGCTCTAATGAAAGCTCTTCCCTTCCTTTTTCTTTTTCCCTTCTTGAGCAACCTCAAACTCACTCCTTAAGACTAAGAAAAGATGTAACCTAGCCCAAAACTTTATTCTTTTCTCAACTTTACCGAAACCTCTCTTTCTCACTTTGATTTTAATATATCACTTCTTCCTTCACATATTCCACGTTTTTCTTCTTCTCAAGCACAAAACAACAACTTTCCTTTCCCATTTTACCCTTAATGAATGAGAAAAGTCCACCTTGCCCTTCTTTTAATGCCTTAGTGTTTCTATCCTTAAGTAAACCACCCAAAATACCCCTTTATGAATTTTTACTACCTTTACTTCAACTAACCCAAGAAATAAATTCTACTAACATAGACGTAAATAATAAATAAAAAATAAAAAAATTTTAACTCCCAAAATTTACTTACCCAAGCCTCATAATTATTTAAATCACACTTAACAAAAAAAAATCTGGGGGCCAACAATTCCCATTTGGCCCTTGCTCACCAAGTTTCCTAAAAACTTTATTTTTGGTTGAGCAAATTTGCACCTCTTCATCTTTACAAAAAGTTAATGTTGCCGCAACCTTTCAAACACCTTCCTCCAGTCTGGTATATACTCTGCCATGTTAATGTTGTAGATCACAATATCGTCTAAATAGACCACCACAAAATTGTCTAGTAAGTCATACAACATATCATTCTTCAAGTTACAAAAAGTAGCAGGGACATTAGTCAAGCCAAATGGTATAACTAAAAATTCGTACGACCATACCGAGTTACATAAGTTGTTTTTTTCCTCATCTCCTTCAACAATTCGCACTTACCAAAACCCACTCTGTAAGTCTAACTTCGTGAACACTATTGCCCTTGACAATCTATCCATCAATTCTTTTAATAGTCACCTTATTCAAAGCTCGATAGTCAAGACACATCTGTAAGGCTTCATCTTGCTTCTTTTGGAACAAAACTGGAGCTCCATGGGGATATTTCGATGGTTGGATGCATCCCGCTTCTAACAATTTACCAAGATGCTTCTGTAAATCCACCAACTCTAATGGTGACATTTGATAAGGTGCACGGGTAGGAGGTATTACACCTGGCACCAGTTCTATCTTATGATCAATTTCATGATGAGAAGGGAGAGTTTTTGGTAACTCCTTCGACAGCACATCCCTAAATTCCCTTAATACTTTTTCCATTACATCTGGGACTTCCAACATGATCTTCTGTAATTTACCATATGGTCGTAAAGTAACTCTCTATGCCTTTCTTAAGGCCCTTCTTGATATTCATGGCAAAAATATGAGCTACAAATCGCAATTCCATTGCTAGACCTACAACAATTAATGTTACATGAATTTTGATTATTCATAAACATTATACCTCCAATATGTGGATATAGCACCGTTTTTTCCATCTTAAGAAAGCCAATGCCCAAAATCAAATCAAAATCCTCAAGAGGTATCACCATCATGTTACACTTCCCACGCTAATTCCTCATACTCAAAGGAACATTGTATGCAGCTCCTACCATTGCTTTTGCTTTCGCAGTGGGAGTTTTCACTTTTGTAAGGGTCTTGCTAATCTTTAACCCCAACTTTCGCACCAGTCACTTTACAATAAAGGAATAAGTGGCACCTGTTTCCATAATAGTAGTGAGTTCCTTTCCATTGACTTATATCTTAGCATATATAAGGTGAAAAAATAGACTTACTTCTATACTATCCATATTGAGTAAACAGATAGGTTTTAGTCCAAATTTTGAGTGATTGCTTTCACCATTTGCATCCATTATTAAAGTGTTAAAATTCTCCTTTCTTGGGCATTCATGAGCATATTGATAGCCACTGTATAAGAAACAACCATGGTTTTTCTTAGAAAACTTCTTATCTTGTTTAGGTTGCCCAGTCTGTTTGAACTTCCTTTTGTGATCATTGTCCTTTTTCTCACATTGGTCTTTCTTTTTCTTTCCTTCACACTTCTCTTTGACTTTTCAGAAGGGAAAAGGCATTGGTTCCCTTTGGCCCTCTGAAATCTACCAAAGCATCCATAGTCGCAATTACGTCCATAATGTCTTTAACATTTTGCCTTCGCAACTTCATTTATGCCCAAGGTTGTAATCTCAACATGAAGTTAACTAGCTTGTCTTTAATTTACACATTCTCAATATCAAGCATTAAGGAACTACATCTAATCCCTTATTGAACCATCGTGCTTTAACTATTTTAAAGCATTTCATACAAGCTAAGCAGTATTGATTAGAAGGAAATAATCCTTCAGCTCCTTTTTCATCCTCTCCTATATATTAACAAGAGGATAACTAAGACCAATTTTGATAGAGGTTTGAGTTCTCTACGATAATTTTTCCTCTCCATCGAGATACATTGCTGAAATGTTCACTTTTTCTGCATCTGGCACTTTAACAGCTGCAAAATACTGCTCCATATCCCATAAGAAGTTCTCAAGCTCCTTAGCATTTCGAATGTGCTCGAAAACTTCTGGCTTATGCACCTTTAGCATGGTGTTTTCAACATATCCCACATCTATAGTTGCAATCGTATGTCTAAGGATAATCGCCTTGAAATTAGCATCCTCTCCTGCTTTAATCAATTCAGCCACTTAATCTCGCAATGCTTAGATTTACCCTTCCAAAGTTTTAAAAGTTGATGCATAAGATGAGAATTTTTCTTCACCATAGGTAAAGGATTGATGAGCGCTTCTACCCTGGTGACATGCTCTGTATGATTGCTACCACCTGCCATTGAATCACCAATATGACTATGACACCAACTATTATAAAGACTTTGCAAAGAACTCCAAATTCACTCACAAAATGCGTCAAAATCTAAGTACGGTATTTGAATTCCAGAAATTCAACTCAACCTTACCAAATCCCTCACGTTTAAGGTGTTTTCCATAAAGGCAAAGTAAACCCACAAAATTCACTTAACCAACACAATAGAATGAGTAGTAATAAGAAGAGAAAATGCACACCACTTTATAGCAAAATTGCCAACCTTTATATTACTCACAATTGATACAAAGGATACAAAGCTTCAATTCTCTCTAATGAGTGAAGCCTTACTCAAATGAGCTATTTAAAGGCTTTAAGAGACTTGTTGGGCAAGAATACAAGAAAGTGGTATAATATTGTTCACCTTATTATGATATTTTAATAATAATGGATGTCAGAGCATCTCATATTCTCAACCGATCCAATTGTAATCCTCTTTAATTTCTCCATTTCAATAAAATGCAAATTCCTTATTACTAAACTAAATTAAAACATCTTCATCTGTTAGGAATATGATAGAAACAAAATAGAAAAAGTAAAACAAACATTTTATGGCTATGTTTACCATCGTGAGAGAAGAAAAGTGGAATAACTTAATTATGTCATTTATATTATAATACTCCAAGTGTTAAAATTTTGATATTTATAATTCGATAAAATTTAAAATTTTGTAAATATTTTTAATGCTTGCCAATTGAGTTGATAATTGATATTAAATGTTTAAAATTATAAGATTGATTAATTATTAATCTAACACTTAAAGAAGAATATAAAATTTAGTAAAAATAATATATTGATTTAATTTGTTGTCATCACTAAACGCTATTTTGTATTTTAGACATAACTTTCAAAAAAAAGTTTAGATTAAGGTGTCTCAAAATATTATGAAAATTTAGGACGATTTTTATAATTTTTAAAAAGGAAACTAGAGTTGATATTACCTAACCAAGTTGATAAGGCAAACACACGCAAGAGGGGATAAATTGTGTGTGATTGAAAATTTTCACAAGTTATTATCAATTCATACAAAAGACAGGTGATTGTTAAAATTTTAAAAGAATGGAGCCTCTTGCAATTTCAAAACAACAATAGCTATAGTGCGAAATTTAAAAGATGAGGAAAGAGAAAGAATGACACAACCAATTTATACTGGTTCAGCTTTTAACCAAGCCTACTGCCATTCCCCAAGTATTCCTATTGAGTATTTCACTAAAATCCCTAAGTAATGATTTGATGAGCCTCTCCAAGGTCCCAAGTACATCTTTTAAAGGGTTCTTCAACCTTCCTTATTAGTAGTATTTAACTAGTCTTTACAAGCTCTCACCAATTGAATGGCATTTGCTCAATGTGAGCTTTAATGAATAATCTCTCTTAATAGAGTATTTTCACCTTCTAAAGCATAAAGGGTAGACAAAAAAATGACTTTCGAGAGTGGGTATAGCTCGCTACTAATAATTTTTTGAAATCTAGTGGTGATTGAATGTGTCTTTTGACTGTGTCTCAAGGCCAACTGTCGTATCCGGTGGATAACAAGTTCTTTCGTCCGTACAAAAATAATAGGGATTATCCATTCCAGATTTTGTGAAACTATTTCTAACTATTTGATTAAGTTTGTTAGGTCGATTCTTGTAAAATCATAATGGTTCTTTTTCATTTAAACAGATAAATAAGTTATATAATCTCTTTTAAATCGTTATCTTTACGAATAAATAATAAATTTTAATTTTAAAAAAGTATATTTTTGATTGTTCTAAACAAAGTCATTAATTTAGAAGTCTTGAGCTAAAACTCTCCCCCTTTTTCATTATGACAAGCAATAATAGATATATTTTCAAAAGATTCAAATAACTATGAATGGTTCAGAAAATTACCTGTAATCTTTATAATCGTGACTAGAAGGACTCTGTTACTACCATTAAGTAGTAGGAGCCTATTGTTTGTTGGAAGGGAAGGAATTTAGATGCAAGAAATAGTTAAGCATACAAATATCAAACGTCTATCAGCCTATATCATGCATGTTCATCATATTATCATCGAAAGATTCCAAAGTATGTTTCAATGTAAGAAAAAGTTAAACATATGAATATCAAGCATCTATCAATCTATATCAAACATGTTCATCATATTATCATCGATAGATTCTAAAGCATGTTTTAAAGCTCATTCAAGGATATTCAAAGCATTCAAGATATATAAAATGTCAAAATATAACTCTATTATCCCTCTTTGTCATTATCAAAAAGACTGGGAAAGAAGATGAACATATTAAGCAAAATAAACATGCACCATAATCAAAAAATAACATAGCAGCATAAATATCCAATATTAAAGAAAAATTGGTCACAAAGAACTTAAAAATATTATGTTTGTCAATGAAAGCATTCTTTTATAGTAGCGATGAGGATCTTAATTAGGTTATTCATTTCATTGATTTGTTCTTACATATTGGTCATCTAAACATTCATTTGATCCTGAGTGAGCCTAATATCCCATAACTGTTGTTGGAGTATAAGAGAGTTGGCATCTTGGGAGGTAACAGGATTTTGTTACTCTAGAGTAGGTCCATAACTTCTTTAATTCTTTCATTTTTCTTGTTTACCCAAACATTATCCTTCAGCTTGTACCCAAATTAGAAGGGAATGGACAAATGATACTTTGCAGGCTCATGCCATTCCAAATTCTCAAAAGAAACACTATAATGAGCAATAATTTTTGTTAGAAGCATCCTATAAGGTAAACATACATTGGTGTTATTATGACTTCCCTTATCTAGCATAAATTTCATGATCATAGAAAGAAGGTTCATGCGGTTACCTTTGAGCAGGTTGTAGATGGCATAAGTGTCCAGAAGACTACACCTTTCAACGAAGCTACTTCGTGGGAAAATAGATGTAACAGAGAGAGATGGAAGGCATTTTTGTAGTAAATACAATTATTTACACCATGGTCTCTCGTCATGTGTATTTTCAGCATGGAGACAGATGAATGAACAACTTCTACCAAGTCTTGGTCAATAATGTCCCGTTTATGAGAAGGAAAATTAGTTCTACCAATAGGGGTTGTATCTAATAAACTCCCTAATATCTCTTTAATTATTAAAATTTCATACTCACAAACCCATGAGATAGTTTCCAATTTTCCATCAATAATTTATTTTCTCATATGAGTGTAAAATGCCCTAACTAGCTCATCAGACACAGTTTCATTCAAATTAAGAAAATTATCCCAACCTACTACAAGAAAGTAGGGAAAGATATTGATACCAATATCATCAAACATGAAATGAGGTAGAAACTGTCCAATAACCAGATTTCTTTTCTTCTAATACATTTTATATCTTCCCTCAGCTTCTTTTGATTAAAAGGTTTTAGGAGGTTCTGATGACTCTCCTTTCTCTAGTACAGAGGGATCCTTTCTTTTTGATTTCTTAACACGAGCTTCTGGGACTTCTACAAAAAGATGGTCCTTTGGAGATTCTTCAAAAATAGGAGCTTTTCCTCTTTTTATTTCTTCTCTTCTACTTTTTCGAGAAGATTCTACTGGCATTGATTCACCTTCTTTGTTAAAATCCTTTTTTATTTCAGCCAAACTCTGCTTCTCAACTTATGTCGTGGATATACTACTTCTTATTCTTGGTCTTCTGATAAGGCAAACATATTCTTTTGTAAGACATTTTTCCCATAAGGGCAATTTTGTCAATTTCCCATATAGTGAACAGTTATTAATTGTAATTTGGTTTTTAAATAAATTATCGGTTAAGTTATGTAATTTGATCTAGATAAAGATAATAAAGTGGCTCAATAAATGATATAAATCAATGGGTCAAAATTTAGGTGAAAAATGGATCCTTTTTAATATGGATCAGGTTCATATCAGCCTTGTGATGGGGAAGCCCGATATGGAAGCTATATAAATAAGTTAAGATCTCCTGTAGTTGCTCATGTCAATCGTGAGCATAAGGAATCTCTGATCTGTTAAGAGAGCTCGCGTGCCGGGGAATACCTTCCATGAAGATCCCAAGAGATTGGAGCTCGTTTGGTGCCCAAAATCGGCTTTGGAGTCAGAGATGGAACCGAAATAAGGTATTCCATATTCCTTCGTTTTTAATCCTTTCATGACTAATCCTGGATACATAATAAAGTCTGTTTTACGTATTACAATGCGAGCTGCACACAATGTCCTGGAAGCATGTGCACAAACTGACTCAATTGATAAGGTTGTGTTCACCTCCTCAGCGAATGCTATGTTTTGGAGAGACAATCGTTAGTCCATCTTGGAAGATTTTGATGAGAGGCAGTGGAGTGACATCAGTTTTTGTCGTAAATTCAAGGTTTCGCTTGATCCTTTTAGCTAGAAATGACAATTTTGGCCAAACCCGACCTGATTTTTTGCCCGAATTGAACAAAATTGTTTTTGTATAGTTTTTTATTAAAAAATATATATACGGGCCGAGCCGGGCCAGCAGGCCACTGGTAAATTTTATAATTTCGAAAATAACGATTATTGTATATCACATGTTGTAATGTTTTGGAATTAGAAGACGCCTTGTATTTATTTTCCTGAGCATACAAAGAAAACAAAATGGCAATTAATTGGCTGTGGATGTTGTTATTGTTATGGATAGCTATGGCATGCTTCATCTAAAACGCTAGCAGAGAAGGCAGCTTGGGCACTGGCAATGGACAGAGACATAAACATGGTATCAGTGAATATAGGATTGGTAATGGGTCCTGACCTTACATTTAAAAATCCGTATCTCAAAGGAGCAGCCGAGATGTATGAAGATGGTGTTATTGTGTCTGGTGATCTCGATTTCTTGGTGGATGCCCACATCTCCATTTTCGAAGATATCTTTGCTTATGGACACTATTTGTGCTTCAATCATGTCATTAATTGCTCTGAAGACGCTCTTAAGCTTGCATCTGTCTTGTCCCCTTCTCTGACTTTACAGCTTCAAAGGTTAGCGTACGTACATTATTTTAGACCCCCTAATTCTTTAACATACTAGAGAATGCCAATTGAGTCAACACTTTTGTTTTTGGCATTGGAAGCTTTGAGCAGAATATGAGAATTATCCAACGAAAGATAAGCAACGAGAAACTCAACAAGTTGATGATCGAGTTCCAAAGTGCAGCAGGCCCAGCGTAGCTGGTTAGGGGATGAACTAATATAAAAAGGCATCTTCAGCTCATCTTCTAGTCATCAGCTCGTAATGGAACAGCCTTTGGAGTTCCTTTGGCTTGCCATTATTGGAGGCACGTTCTAGGAAATGCGACTGAAGACATGAACGGAAATATTGGTTGAACATGGAACTAATAGAATAATGAGAAATTACGAACCTTTTGCCACTTTTATAAAGAAGAGAATGGCGTCAGGAAGGAAAAAGCAAAGCAATCAATTATCTATCATATCTCAACTTCTACGGCATTTCAAGACTGAAGATGAATCGAGTTGAGTTTAATGAGAAGTGAAGGCAAAGAATATTTTATTGGTACTGCTCTATCTTCAGTTAGATACAAGTACATATATGTATAGATTTATAACTGAGTTAGTTCTTACATACAAGGAGCCGCTACTTTAACTAATGTGATTTGTGAAACTGAAAATATTTGAGCATATTATGGCTTTGTTTCTTCTTGTAGAATAGGTCTTTCATGCCCCTGCAAGATTGAGCTGCCATTATGGAGGCCAATCTTGGACCTGTGTAATAGGAATTGTTTCTTCAGAACTGCCTTTGTAAGAGAGTTTGCAAGTTGGTCATTGGTATGGACAAGCGAAACACGCAGCTAGTTTTGATTTACCTGTTGTCTGACAAAGTGGAAATCAAGGGTGACATGTTTCATGCGAGAATGGAATACGGGATTTCGATAAAGATATGTGGTGCCTAGATTGTCACAGTATAGTTGGTGGTGAAGTGAAGGGCTGATGAGTTCTTTGAGGATATTCATGATCCAATTTAACTCAGCTACGGTGGATGCAACGAATTGGTACTCTGCTTTAGTGGAGCTACGACCAATGATTTTTTGTTTCTTGGATGCCCAACTAATGGGAGAATTGCCAAGGAAAACTATAAATGCTGAGTAAGACGTAAAATCGTCTGAATTCCCGACCTAAATGGAGTCTGAAAAAACATGAAGAGCGGGACTGCTATTTTTGTTTTAATTGTATGCCAAAATGAGCGGTACCTTTAAAATAACGTAAAAATTGTTTAACAGCTAACTAATGGATAATAGAGGGATTCTGCATAAACTATGACAACTTATTATCTAGGAAAGAGATATCAGGTCGAGTTAGGGACAAGTATTGAAGTAAGCCAAGAATTTTTCGAAATTCAGTGGGATTGGTTTTAGGTGTACTATTATGTAGAGTTGAGGCAACTTTGTTGTTGAGAGTAGTGGGCATAGCTTTTGCATCAAGCATGTTAGTTTGGCTTAGTAAATCAATGATGTATTTATGTTGGGATAAGAAAAGACCTTGAGAGGTGATGTGAGCTTCTATGCCCAAGAAATAGTGAAGGTGACCTAAATCTTTTAGAGAAAATTGTGAAGCAAGGGACCGTGTAAATGTGGTAGTAGTGGGTAGGTGGTTCCTGTGACGATAATATCATTAACATAAACTAAAAGATATATGAGAACTGAATTATTATGATATATAAAGAGGGACCTATTAGAGACTGAATTATTATGATATATCTCTATTGCTGAATATATGCAAGCACTCAAGACGATCATTGATGACTTGGCCTTAATAGGCCACCTTCTAAGTGATGCTGAGGTAGTCGAACATACGTTGAATAGATTAAGCAGTGATTATAAAGAGATTAATTCCGCAATCTGAGCACGAGAGACAACCTTGACTTTTGAAGAACTCCATGATAAACTTCTTAATCATAAGACCTTCATCAAATGGGAAGACGGTAAGAAAAATACAACTCCCATTACAACCCAATATACCCAAAGATCTTTCAACCAAAAACCACGTCAGTGCAATGCTAATGATAATCATAGGTCTAACACTTAACCAAAATCTTCTTTACAAAACAACATTTCTTACACCAACACACATCCTCCATACACCAGTACCTACTCACCTTATAATTATAACCCACATATTAACTCCTCAATTCCTTCTTCATGGCATCCCAATCGTTCTTCCACTCAACGTCCAATTTTTCGGTTTTGCGACAAAGTAGGACATAAAATTTTGCAAATCTCGTCCAAAGCCATTTTCTTCTCCGAATTGGCCTTAAGTAAACGTCACCAATTCTAAGGTCAATAGCAAATGCAATTCCTGGATAGTTGATTCAAGCTCTTCCCATCACATTACATCATACCTGAACAATGTCCATTCTGAATATGAAGGCAATGAAGACATCATGGTGGGAGATGGTAATGTCATTCCAATCACACATACAGGCTCAACTTCTATACCCAACTGTAACAAATTTTTTCAGTTAAACAATGTGTTATGCTCACC
>JAOTJB010024171.1:0-10711 GCA_027123815.1 Erythroxylum minutifolium
CGATCAGGCTCTTTTACCGACTAAAGGTGTCCAATAGGATGTTTTTCCTACCGAATGTACCTAACCACTGTGCTAACGGACTGTTTTGCCCACCAAAGGTGCTTAGTGACCATGCCAATGGGTTTTTTCCACTGAGGGTGCCTAGCAACCATGTCAACAGGCTGTTTTACCCATCAAAGGTGCCTAACAGGTTGTTTTGCCCACCGATGGTGCCTAGCGACCCTGCCAGGGGGCTATTTTCTCGTCAAAAGTGGCTGACGACTATGCCAAGGGGCTATTTTACCCACCGAATGTGTCCAATGAGCTGATTCTCCCATCAAAGGGGCCTAGCAGTCGTGCCAACGGGATGTTTTGCCCATCAAAGGTGTCTAGCTACCGTGCCAACATGTTGTTTATGCTATTTTACTCATTGCACATGCCAATAACTATTCCAAAGTGTTGTTTTTCCACCGAAGGTTCCTAGTGATCATTCTAAGGGGTTGTTTTACTCAGCAAAGTTGCCCAACGGTCTGTCTTTTCCACCGAAGATACCTAGCGATCATGCCAATGGGATGTTTTGCTCACCGAAGGTGCTTAGTGACCTTACAAAGGGGTTGTTTTTCCCTCCCAAGGTGTCTAGTGAATGTGCGAATGGGTTGTTTTGCCTACTGAAGGTGCCTAGTAATTGTGCCCACAAGCTGTTCTACCTTCCCAAGCTGCCTAACGACTGTGCCAATGGGCTATTTTACCCTCTGAGGAGCTTAGGGACTGTGCCAACGGGTTTTTTTGTCCATCGAGGATGCCTAGCGAATGTGCTAATGGGCCATCTTGTCCACTGAAGGTGCCTAGTGACCTTGCAAACGGGCTATTTTTCCCACCTAAGGTGCCTAGTGACTTTACAAATGGGTTGTTTTGCCCACCTAAGGTGCCTAGTGACCGTGTCAATTAACTGTTTTGCCAGCTGAAGCTACCTAGTGCCCATGCCAATGGGTTATTTTGCCCACCAAAGGTGTGCAAACGGGCTATTATTTCGCGTTGTTTTTTCCACTAAATGTGTCTAGCGACCATGCCAACGGACTTTCTTACCCACCAAAGGTTTCCTAACGTGTTGCCTTTCCCACCGAAGGCACACAGCCATGGTGCCAACGGGCTATTTTGCCTACCAAAGATTCCCAACTAGCTCTTTTTCCACCAAAGGTGTCTAGTGGACATGCCAACGGGCTGTTTTGCCCACTGAAGGTACCTAAAGACCGTGACAACTAGCTGTTTTGCCCACTGAACTATGTAACCACCATGGCAAAAGTCTATTTTGCCCACCAAAGGTGCCTAGAGGTCACGTCAACCGGTTATTTTACCCACCAAAGGTGCCTAAGGGGTTGTTTTGTTCACAGATGGTGCCTAGCGACTGTGTCAATAGATTGTTTTCCTACCGAATGTGTGCCAATGGACTGTTTTTTCCACCGTGCCAACGGGCTACTTTGCATACTTAAGGTACCCAATATGTTGTTTTTTCCACTGAATGTGTCTAGTGACCATGCCAACGGACTGTTTTGCCCACCAAAGGTTTCCTAACGCGTTGTCTTTCCCACCGAAGGTGCACATCCACCATGCCAACGTGCTGTTTTGCCTACAGAAGATATCCAACTAGCTGTTTTTCCACCAATGTGTCCAGCGGATGTGTCAATGGGTTGTTTTGCCAGTCGAATGTGCCTAGCGGACGTGCCAACTGGCTGTTTTGCCCACCTAAGTTTTCTAGCGACCGTGTCATCGAGTTATTTTGCCCACTGAGCTGCCTAGCGATCATGCCAACGAGTTGTTTTGGCCGCCGAGGGTGCCTTGAGACCATGCCAATAGGCTATTTTACCCACCGAAGGTGTCTATCACCTGTGCCAGTGGACTATTTCACCGACCAAAGCTACCTAAAAGGTTGTTTTTCCCACCGATAGTGCCTAGCAACCATGCCAACGGACAATTTTCCCACCAAAGGTATGGCAATGGGCTATTTTGCCCACCAAAGATGTCTAGCAACCTTTCAAACTAGTTGTTTTGGCTATCGGAGGTGCCGAACAGGATGTTGTTCCCACTGTAGGCACCTAACCACCGTGCCAATAGACTGTTTTGCCCACCAAAGAGGCCTAGTGACCATACCAATGGGTTTTTTTCCCACTGAGGGTGTCTAGCAACTATTTCAACGGGTTGTTTTGCCCACCAAGGTGCCCAACTAGCTATTTTTCCCACAAAAGGTGCCCAACAAACATGCCGATGGGATGTTTTTTATATCGTGGGAGCAAAGTGACCGTGCCAACGAACTATTTTACCAACCTAAGGTGCCCAACTGGTTCTTTTGCCCACTGAGCGTGCCGAGCGACTATGTCAATAGGCTATTTTTCCCACCCAAGGCGCCCAGTTGACTGTTTTTCCCACTAAAGGTGTCTAGCGAACATGCCAACGGGCTATTTTGCCCACCAAGGGCGCCGAAAGACTAAGCCAATAGGCTGTTTTGCTCACCAAAGGTGCCTAACGATCTTGCCAATGGGCTATTTTTCCTACCGAAGGTGCCCAACGGGTTGTTTTTCCCACCGATGGTGCCTAGCAATTTTGCTAGAGTGCTATTTTCCTGTCAAAAGTGCCTATTGGCCATGCCAACTGGTTATTTTGCCCACCGATTGTGCACAATGAGCTGTTTTCTGACCGAAGGGCGTAGCGATCCTACCAATGGAATGTTTTGCCCATCGAATGTGCCTAGTTACAGTGCCAACGAGCTGTTTTGTCCTCCGAAGGTGCCCAACACACTATTTTTCCTAGCGACGGTGGCGAGAAACAAAGCCAACAGGCTACTTTGCCCACTAAAGTTGCCTAACGACAATTCCAAAGCGTTGTTTTTCCACCGAAGGTTCCTAGCAATCATACTAAAGGGGTTGTTTTAATCAGAAAATTTACCCAACAGGTCGTTTTTTCCACTGAAGATGCCTAGTGATCGTGCCAAGGGACTATTTTGCCCATCGAAGGTGTCTAATGACCTTACGAACGAGCTATTTTGCCCACCCAACGTGCCTAATAACTATCCGACTGGGTTATTTTGCCCACCGAAGGTGCCTAGTGGCTGTGCCAATGAGCTATTCTACCCACCCAAGGTGCCAAGTGACCGTGCCAACGGACTGTTTTCCCACTGAATGTGTGCCAACGGGTTGTTTTTCCCACTTAAGTTACCTAGCGACTGTGCCAACGGGTTGTTTTTTTCACCGAATGTGCCTAGTGACCATATCCACAGACTGTCTTGCCAACCGAAGGTTTCCTAACGTATTGTATTTCCCACCAAAGGCATAGATCCACCATGCCAACGGGCTGTTTTGCCCACCGAAGATGTCCAACTGGCTATTTTTCCATCAAAGGTGTCCAACGAACATGTCAATGGGCTGTTTTGCCCACCCAAGCTGCCTACCGACCACGCCATCCGGCTGTTTTGCCCACTGGCTTGCCTAGCGACCATGCCAACAGGTTGTTTTGCCCACTAAGGGTGCCTAGAGACCGTGCCAATGGGTTGTTTTGCCCACCGAAGGTGTCTAGCGCCCGTGCTAATGGGCTATTTTACCCGCCAAAGCAACCTAAGGGGTTGTTTTGCCCATTGATGGTGCCTAGCGACTGTGCTAACGGACTATTTTCCCACCAAAGGTGTGGCAACGGGCTGTTTTGCACACCAAAGATGCCTAGCAATCGTGCAAACTAGCTATTTTACTCTCCAAAGGTGCCTAACGGAATGTTTTTCCCACCGAAGGTGCCTAACCACCGTGCCAACGGACTGTTTGCCGCACCAAAGGTTCATAGTGACCTTGCCAGTGGGTTTTTTCCCCATTGAGGGCTCCTAGGGACTGTTTCAATGTGATGTTTTGCCCACCAAGGTGCCCAACTAATTGTTTTTCCCACCAAAGGTGCCTAACAAACATGCCAATGAACGGTTTTACCCACTAAAGAAGCCTAACAAATGTGACAACAAACTGATTTACACCGTGGGAGCCTAGTGACCGTGTCAACGAACTGTTTTACCCACCTAAGGTGCCCAATGGGTTGTTTTTCCCACTGAGCGTGCCTAGCGACCGTGTCAACAGGCTATTTTTCTTACCGAAAGTGCCCAACTGACTATTTTTCCCACTAAAGATGCCTAGCGATCGTGCCAACGGGCTGTTTTGCCCACTAAGGATGCCTAAAGACTAAGTCAACGGGCTGTTTTGCTCACCAAAGGTGCCTAATGACTGTGCCAATGGGCTATTTTACATGTCGAAGGTGCTCAATGGTTTGTTTTCCCCACTAATGGTGCCTAGCGACCGTGCCAGGGGGCTATTTTCACGCTGAAAGTTTCTAGTGACCATGCTAACAGGCTATTTTGCCCACCGATTGTGCTCAATGAGCTGTTTTTCCCACCGAAGGAACCTAGCGGTTATGCCAATGGACTGTTGTATCAACGGGCTGTTTTTCTAACGATGGTTGCGAGAAACAAAGTCAACAGGCTATTTTGCCACTGAAGGTGCCTAACGACTATTCCAAAGCGTTGTTTTTCCACCAAAGGTTCCTAGCGATCGTTCTACGGAGTTGTTTTACTCAGCAAAGCTGCCCAACATGACACTTTTTCCACTGAAAATGCATCGCAACCACACCAACGGATTGTTTTGCTCATCGAAGGTGCCTAGTGACCTCGCGAATGGGATGTTTCGCCCACAGAAGGTGCCTAGTGACTGTGCCAATGAGCTGTTCTACCCACCTAAGCTGCCTAGCGACTGTGCCAACGAGATGTTTTATTAGGGACCTCGCCAATGGGCTTTTTTGGCCAACGAGGATGCCTAACGACCGTGCCAAAGGGCTATCTTACCCACCAAAGGTGTCTAGCGGAAGTGTCAATAACCTATTTTGCCCGACGAAGGTGCCTAGCAACCATGCCAACTAGCTGTTTTGCCCACCTAAGCTGCCTAGAGATAGTGCCATCGGGTTGTTTTGCCCATCGAGCTACCTAGTGACCATGCTAATAGGCTGTTTTGCCCCCCGAGGGTGCCTAAAGAATGTGTCAATGGGCTATTTTGCCCACCGAAGGTGCCTATCACCCATGCCAGCAGGTTATTTTACCCACTAAAGCTACCTAAAGGATTGTTTTGCCTGCTAAAGATGCCTAGTGATTATGCCAACGGGCCAATTTGCCCACTGAAAGTGCCTAGTGACCTTACGAACGGGCTGTTTTGCCCACCCAATGTGCTTAGTGACTCTGCGAATGGGTTGTTTTGCTCATCGAAGGTGACCAGTGACTGTGCCAATGACCTAATCTACCCACCTAAGCTACCTAGCGACTGTGCCAATAGGCTGTTTTACCCACTGAAGTGCCTAGGGACCTTGGCAACGGGCTTTTTCTCCTACCAAGGATGCCTAGCAACCATGCCAACGGGTCGTCTTGCCCACCGAAGGTGTCTAGTGACCTTGCGAATGGGCTGTTTTGCCCACCCAAGGTGCCTAGTGACTTTGTGAATGGGTTGTTTTGCCCACTGAAGATGCCTAGCGACCGTGCCAATGAGTTGTTTCGCCCACCGAAGCTACCTAATGACTATGCCAACGGGTTATTTTGCTCACCGAAGGCATGCAAAAGGGATTTTTTTGAGCTGTTTTTTCCACTGGATGTGTCTAGCGACCATCCAACGGATTGTCTTGCCAACTGAAGCTTTCCTAAGGCATTTTCTTTCCCACCATTAGTACATAGTCACCATGCTAACAGGTTGTTTTGCCCACTGAAGGTGCCTAATGACCATGCCAACTGGCTGTTTTGCCCATTGAGCTACCTAGTGACCATGACAACTAGCGGTTTTGCCCACTGTGCTACCTACCGACCATGACAGCTGGCTATTTTGCCCACTAAGCTACCTAGCGACCATGACAATGGACTATTTTGCCCACCGAGGGTGCCTAAAGATCTTGTCAATGGGCTGTTTTGCCAACCAAAGTTGCCTAGCGACTATGCTAGCGAGCTATTTTACTTGCCAAAGGTGCCTAACGGGTTGTTTTATCCACCGATGGTACGTAGCGACTGCGCCAACTAACTGTTTTCCCACTAAATGTTTGCCAACGGGCTGTTTCTCCCATCGAAGGTGCCTGGTGAACATGCCAACAGGCTGTTTTGCCCACTTAAGGTGCCCAACACACTATTTTTTCCACCGAATGTGCCTGGCGACCATGTCAACGGGCTATCTTGCCGATCAAAGTATTCCTAACATATTATCGTTCCTACCGAAGATGCATATCCACCGTGCCAACGGGCTGTTTTGCCCACTAAAGATGTCCAACTGGATATTTTTCCACCGAATGTGTATAGCGGACATGTCAAAGGGTTGTTTTGCCTGCCGAAGGTGCCTAGCAACTGTGTCAACTAGCTGTTGTGCCCACCCAAGCTGCCAAGCGACTATGCCATCGAGCTATTTTTCCCACTGAGCTGCCTAGCAACCATGCCAATGGGCTATTTTACCCACCGAGGGTGTTTAGAGACCATGTCAATGGGCTATTTTGCGCACCAAAGGTGTCTAGCGCCCATGTCAGTGAACTATTTTACCCTCCAAAACTACCTAAAGGGTTGTTATGCTCACCGATAGTGCCTAGCAAACATGCCAATGGACCTTTTTCCCACCGAAGGTGTGCCAATGGGCTGTTTTGCCCACTGAAGATGCCTAGCAACTGTGTTAATGGGTTGTTTTGCCCACTGAAGTTATCCAACGGGATGTTTTTCCCACTGAAGGTGCCTAACCATCGTGCCAACGAACTATTTTGCCCACCAAAGGTGCCTAGTGACCATGCCAAAGGTTTTGATTCCCAACCGAAGGTGTCTAGCAACCGTGTCAATTGGCTGCTTTACCTACTGAAGGTGCCCACTGATGGTGCCTAGTGATCGTGCCAGAGGGCTGTATTCTCACTGAAATTGCCTAGCGACCATGCCAAGGGGCTATTTTGCCCATCGAATATGCCCAATTAGTTGTTTTTCCCATCAAAGGGACCTAGCGACTGTGTCAACGGGATGTTTTGCCCATCAAAGCTGTGTAGCTACCGTGCAAGTGGGCTAATTTTCCTAATGACAGTGGCAAGAAACAAAGCCAACGGGCTATTTTGCTCATTGAAGATGCCTATCAACTATTCCAAAGTGTTGTTTTTCCATGAAAGGTTCCTAGTGATCGTTCCAAGGGGTTGTTTTACTCAGCAAAGTTTCCCAACAGACCGTCTTTTCCATCGAAGATGCCTAGCCACTGTGCCAACATGTTGTTTTGCCCACCGAAGGTGCCTAGCGACCTCACGAATGGGTTGTTTTTCCTACCCAAGGTGTCTAGTGAATGTGTGAATGGGTTGTTTTGCCCACCAAAGGTGCCTAGTGACTGTGCTAACGAGCTGTTCTACCCACCGAAGCTACCTAGCGACTGTGCCAATGGGCTATTTTACCCACTGAGGTGCTTACGGACTTTGACAATGGGTTTTTTCCCACCGACGGTGCCTAGCGATTGTGCCAATAGGTTGTCTTACCCACCGAAGGTGCCTAGTGACCTTGCCAACGGGTTGTTTTGCCCACCCAAGGTGCCTAGTGACTTTGTGAATGGGTTGTTTTTCCCACTAAAGGTGCCTAGTGACCATACTAATAAGATGTTTTGCCCATCGAAGCTACCTAGGGACCATGCCAACAGGTTATTTTTCCCACCGAAGGTGTGCAAATGAACTATTATTTCGCGCTATTTTTCCATCGAATGTGTCTTGTAACCATGCCAATGGACTGTATTGCCTACCGAAGGTTTCCTAGCACGTTGTATTTCTCACCGGAGGTGCATAACCACTGTGCCAGTGGGCCGTTTTGCCCACTGAAGAAGCACAACTGGCTCTTTTTCCACCAAAAGGTGTCTGGCAGCCGTGCCAACAGATTGATTTGCCCGTCGAAGGTGCCTAATGACTGTGCCAACTAGCTGTTTTGCCCACTGAGCTACGTAGCGACCATGACAAAAGGTTGTTTTGGACGCTGAAGATGCCTAGAGATCGTACCAACAGGTTGTTTTGCCCACCAAAGGTGCCTGGCGACCATGCTAGCAGGTTGTTTTTCCCACCAAAGGTTCCTAATGAGTTGTTTTGTCCACCGATGGTGCCTAGCGACCGTGCCAACAGACCGTTTTCCCACTGAATGTGTGCCAACGGGTTGTTTTGTCCACCTCAGGTGCCCAATGCACTGTTTTTTCCACCGAATGTGCCTAGTGACCATGCCAACGGACTGTTTTGCCTACCAAAGGTTTCCTTAAGCATTGTCTTTCCCATCGAAGGTGCACATCCACCGTGCCAATAGGCTATCTTCCCACCAAAGATGTCCAACTAGCTATTTTTCCACCAAAGGTGTCTAGCGGACGTGTCAATAGGCTGTTTTAGCTTCCGAAGGTGCCTAGCAATCGTGCCAACTGGCTATTTTGCCCACCCAAGCTGCCTAGCGACTGTGTCATCGAACTATTTTACCAATTGAGCTACCTAGCGACCATGTCAATCGACTATTTTTCCCACCAAAGGTGCCTAAAAACCCTACCAATGGGTTGTTTTCCCATTGAAGGTGTCTAGCGCCCATGCCAACGGGCTATTTTACCCACCAATGTTGGCTAAAGGGTTGATTTGCCCACCAATAGTGCCTGGCGACCATGTCAATGACCTATTATATGGCAACGGGCTATTTTGCCCATCGAAGATGCTTAGCAACCGTGCGAACTAGCTATTTTGCCCACTAAAGGTGTCCAACGGGATGTTTTTCCCATCGAAGGTACCTAACCATCGTGCCAACAGACTGTTTTGCCCACTAAAGGTGCCTAGTGACCACGCCAATAGGTTTTTTCCTACCGAAGGTGCCTAGTGACTGTTTCAATGGGCTATTTTGCCCACCAAGGTGCCCAAGTAGCTATTTTTCCCACCAAAGGTGCCTAACAAACATGCCAACGAACTATTTTACCCATTAAAGGTGCCTAACAAATGTGCCGAAGAATTGATTTACACCGTGGGAGCCTAATGATTGTGCCAATGAACTGTTTTATCCACCTAAGGTGCCAAATGGGTTGTTTTGCCCAATGACCATACCTAGCGACCATGTCAATAGGCTACTTATCCAACTGAAGGTGCGCAGCTGATTGTTTTTCCCACTAAAGGTGCCTAGCGATCGTGCCAACTGGCTATTTTGCCCACTGAGGGTGCCTAAAGATTGAGTCAACAGGTTGTTTTGCTTACCAATGGTGCCTAACGACTGTGCCAATGAGCTATTTTACATACAGAAGGTGCCCAATGGGTTGTTTTGCCCACTGATGGTGCCTAGCGATCGTGCCAGGGGGCTATTTTCTCACTGAAAGTGTCTAGTGATCATACCAACGGGCTATTTTGTCCACCGAATGTGCTTAATGAGCTATTTTTCCCACCGAAGGGACCTAGTAGTTGTGCCAACGGTATGTTGTGCCAACGGGCTATTTTTCCTAACGACAGTTGCGACAAACAAGCCAATAGTCTATTTTGCCCACTAAAAGTGCCTCACGACTATTCCAAAGCATTGTTTTTCCACCAAAGATTCCTAGCGATCATTCTAGAGAGTTGATTTACTTAGAAAAGTTGCCAAATAGTCCATTTTTCCACTAAAGATGACTAGCAACCATGCCAACAGGCTGTTTTGCCCACCGAAGGTGCCTAGTGACGTTGCGAACGGGATGTTTTGCCCACCGAAGGTGCCTAGTGACCTTGCGAATGGGATGTTTTGCCCACCAAAGGTGCTTAGTAACTATGCGGATGGGTTATGTTGCCCGCCGAAGGTGCCTAATGACTATGCCAATGAGCTGTTTTACCCACCTAAGCTGCCTAGTGATTGTGCCAACGGGCCGTTTTACTAGGGACCTTGCCAATGGGCTTTTTTGCCCACCGAGGATGCCTAACGACCGTGCCAATAGGCTATCTTGCCCATCAAAGTTGTCTAGCAAAAGTGTCAATAAGCTATTTTGCCCATCGAAGGTGCCTAGCAACCGTGTCAACTAGCTGTTTTGCCCACCTAAGCTGCCTAGGGATAGTGCCATCGGGCTGTTTTACCCACCGACCTACCCAGTGACCATGCCAACAGGCTGTTTTGCCCACTAAGGGTGCCTAAAGAATGTGCCAATGGGCTGTTTTGCCCACCAAAGGTGTTTAGCGCCTCTGACAGTGTGCTATTTTACCCACCAAAGATGCCTAAAGGGTTGTTTTTCCCACCGATGGTGCCTGGCGATCATGCCAATAAACTATTTTCCCATGAAACGTTTGACAACGGGTTGTTTTGCCCACCGAAGAAGCCTAGCGACCATGCCAACAGGCTATTTTGCCTACTAACAGTGCCTAGTGACCTTGTGAATAGGTAGTTTTGCCCATCTATGGTGCCTAGTCGCTCTATGAATGGGTTGTTAGTAGTGTGCCCTAGGCCAATGGATATTTGTGATTCATGTATTAACATTATGACTTGTTAGTAATATATTATGAGGTATTCCTTTTATATATACATGCATGTCATTTACGTAATGTGATTTACATTCTATGAATAGCATTAGGCTTATGTCATCAAGTATGTGACTTGATAGTAAAACCACAAGCATTATAATACTATTCTAAACTATCCTTGGTCGATCGTTATTGGTGGAACAATAATGAATCAAGGCTAGTATGTGTTCTGATTGATGATCACGTTTTACTGATC
>JAOTJB010024181.1:0-10710 GCA_027123815.1 Erythroxylum minutifolium
AGTTTCCGGATCCACAAGATCTCTGTTAAACCTTTAGCTATCCCACGAAACTCTGCTTCTGCACTCGACAAAGCAACGACTTTTTGTTTCTTGCTTCTCCAGGTTACTAAGTTTCCTCCAACCAAAGTGAAGTAGCCTGAAGTTGATCTTCTGTCTACTGGATTCCCTGCCCAATCGGCGTCAGTGTATCCTTGTACTTCTAAATGACCATTCTTTTGGAACACGATCCCTTTGCCTGGTGATCCCTTGAGGTATCGTACAATTCTTATTGCTGCTTCCATGTGGTCAATCTGAGGGCTGTGCATGAATTGACTCACGACTCCAACTGCATATGCAATGTCTGGCCTTGTATGTGACAAGTAGATCAATTTCCCAACCAGTCGCTGATACCTCTCTCGATTAGCTAACTGTGCTCCTTCAACCATTTTTAGTCCATGATTCATCATCATTGGGGTTTCAGCTGGCTTACAGTCGATTAACCCTGTCTCTGCTAGTAAATCCAAGATATACTTCCGCTGTGAGATATAGATTCCTCTTTTTGACCTCATGACTTCAATCCCAAGGAAGTATTTCAGATTTCCGAGATCTTTCATTTCAAACTCTGTAAACAAGTTCTTCCGGAGCTGTATAATTTCTTCTCGGTCATTGCCAGTGATTATCATGTCATCAACATAAATAATCAAACATGTGATCAACTCTCCCCTTCGTTTGATAAATAGTGTATGATCTGCGTTGCTTTGCCTATAACCATACCTCTTCATTGCAATAGTGAATCGTCCGAACCATGCTCTGGGTGATTGCTTTAACCCATACAAGGCCTTCTTCAGTCGGCACACCTCTCGTCCCTGAAATCCTGCTTCGAAACCAGGTGGAGCTATCATGTATACTTCCTCCTTGAGATCACCGTGGAGAAAAGCATTTTTAACATCAAACTGGTGGAGCGGCCAGTCTAGGTTTGCTGCAATTGAGAACAGAACCCGGATTGTATCAATCTTTGCAACTGGTGAAAAAGTCTCAGAGTAATCGATACCATATGTCTGTGTGTACCCCTTCGCTACGAGTCTTGCCTTATACCTCTCCACAGTGCCATCTGATCTGTGTTTAACTGTGAACACCCACCTGCATCCAACTGGTTTCTTTTCTGCTGGTAATTCACATTTCTCCCATGTCCTGTTCTTTGTAAGTGCCTCCATTTCCACTTGCATTGCCTGGTACCATTCTTTGCTTTGTCGAGCCTCCTCCACTGTATTTGGAATCGTCTCAGTGTATATTGCTACTTTGAATGCTTTGGCTATAGCAGACAAGCTCCCCCTATCTCCATCTTCTACCGAATACCGAGATCTCTGTGGCTTATGTTCTGGTGAGTACTTTTTCGGTGGAACACCTCGATTGCTTCGTGGAGGAAGAACATATCTTTCTGCATTCTCCTGTACTTCTGCTACCGTTTCTGATTCTGTCCTGTCAATGTTATCTGAATCTATAGCGGAATCAACTGGATCTATTACATTGGGAGAAATGATTACCTCAGGAGATTCAGATAAAGGGACTTGAGTCGTGTAGCTGGGCTCGATGGGCTTTTCCACAGTGTTTGAAGTAGGCTCGGTGGGACTGTTATTTGGCGCTGTTGGAACAGTGTTGGACAAGATACGGTCTGACTTCCACCCCCAGCTTAGAGGGTCTGAATCTGTGTTTTCCTCCCCCTGACCACTAAGCTGGGATGAATAATAGTACTCCGTCTCAATGAAGTTACAATCCAGAGTAGTATACATGTGCCGAGTAACTGGATCATAACATCTGTATCCTTTCTGGTTCGGACCATACCCCACGAAGACACATTTCACAGCACATGGGTCAAATTTGGTTCTGTCTGTTTTAGGGATATGGACAAAGACGGTACACCCAAATACTCGTGGTGTAAGAGTGAGGGCTGGCGGAATTTTGGTTTGTATGGATAGTGTTTGGATCGGTGTTTGGAAGTTTAGTATTTTTGTGGGTAGGCGATTGAGTAAGTATGTGGCTGTGGCTACGGCTTCGGGCCAAAAGGTTTTGGGTACATGTGCTTCAAGCATGAGGGCTCTGGTGACTTCTAGGATAATTCTGTTTTTTCTTTCGGCAACACCATTTTGTTGGGGAGAGTTTGGACAAGTAGTTTGATGTACAAGTCCATTTTGTTGAAAAAACTGGGTCATGGTATGGTTGACATACTCTCCGCCATTATCAGAGCGGAGAATACGAATTTGTTTCTGAAATTGAGTTTGCACTAGGTTGTAAAACAACACAAATTTTGCTGGGACTTCAGATTTACTTTTCAAAAAATAGACCCAAGTCATCCGGGAATAATCATCAATAAATAGCAAGAAATATCGAAACTTACTATTATTTGAATTCGGGGCAGGCCCCCAAACATCAGAATGTATCAAAGTAAATGCCGAATCTACTCGAGTATTAGTCGGTTGAAAAGTAGTCCTATGACTTTTTGCAAAAATGCATGTTTGACAAGGAACTGAATTATTATGTTTGAAATTTGGAAATAAAAGGTTAAGATAACCAGGAGATGGGTGTCCCAATCGGCGATGCCACAACCAGATCTGTCGGTCCACCGTCCCGTGAGCCAGTAGCGCAGTCCCCTGTTGAGCCACCTCATCCACGTAGTAGAGCCCATTCCGCTTAGTTCCACGCCCAATTATCTCCTTCGTCTGGATATCCTGAAGAATACAACAATTGGGATACATTAGCACAATACAATTCAGCTCCTTTGTGACATGACTAATTGACAATAATTTACAGGATAATGTAGGAACATAAAGACAATTTGAGACTTTAAGGCTCGGAGAAATTTCGATAGTGCCTGCACCCATTACAGGTGAGAAACCACCATTTGCTGTTTGAACCCGAGTCTTCCGTGGTGTGGACTGAGTAACAATGTCCCTAATATCGTGGGTCATCGTGTCAGTTGCACCACAGTCGAAAATCCATTCCGAGCTTTTCTGCAAAGTTGGATCATTAACTTCACAACACATAGATGTCAATTGGGCATTTTTGGTCATTTCTGGGCTCTTTCGGCCTTTGTTGATACTTTGGGGTTGAGATTGAGAATTATCATCCAAGCAGGGACTCAAGTGCCTTCTTTTTAAGCTTCCTGCACTTAATTGGTTAGCACAAGAATCCCCAGGGACTGATTCCAACAATTGTAAAAATGAGGGACTAAAGTGCCTAGGATTTAAAAAACAGGGGTTTGGGAATAAATTCCCAAACCCTATACCTTCTTCCACGACACCAGCCCTCTTGATTTTCTGTCTAGCTGCCGCAGCCACGAAACTTTCCTCTCCCGATCTGGTTGCTCCAAGCGCACGGCCACCACTGTCGCTGGTGGCCGCCAGGTTGCCCGCAGTGGTGGCCGGCTTTCCCTTACCAGTAAACCCCTTCTTGTGTCCATCTTCCCACCAATCGGGATATCCAACAAGTCTGAAACAATTTTCTTTTGTGTGACGATTCATACCACAATGAGTGCAATGTAACTTTGATTTGTCCTCCCGGAGTGATGCTTTCGTCGGCTTTCCGGCACTGTCTGACCGGAATCGATTGTGTCCCTTAACAGCGTGAGCCGCACTGGTATCGCCACTGTCTCCTTGTGTTGGCTGGCCTTTAGCAATTAACCCACTTCCAAGGGTTGAATGTTCTTCTTCCTTTGCCGGATTAAGAATTCCGATGCGTGCCGCCTCTCGCCGGACTTGAGCATACGCTCTTTCAACCGTGGGTAATGGTTCCTCTTTGAGGAGTTCTCTACGCACTGTCTCATACTTTCCGTCCAACCCGGCTAAGAATTGAAATAGCCTGGTTTCCTGTCGCTCTTTATTGTATATGGCTATGTCATTTGTGGATTCCATTGGATTTGGGTGGCGGCGATCGATCTCCTGCCATATTCCGAGGAGCGTGTCAAAGTATTTCTCCAAAGACAGGTTCCCCTGTTTCTGTTCATTTGCCTTAACATGTAATTCGAAAATTTGAAACGAGTCACCCCCACTTCCATAAGTCATCTCCAGAGCATCCCACAATGCTTTTGTATTTGGATAAGCTGCCACATTGCTTACCAGATTAGTCTCTATATTTTGAATGACCCAGGAAAACACACAGAGATCTTGTTGTTCCCAGTTAATAAATTCTGGATCTCCTCTCACGGGCGGTGGTGGCACTCCGGAGATGTGACTGATTCTGTTACGTCCAGCTACTGCCACTCGCATTAAGCGAGACCACAGGGGATAATTACTGGCATTTAATTTCACTCCAATATTGAGGTTTTCTGAATTGGATTGATTGTTCTGACTTGCTGTGTTTATTGTGTTGCTCAGGCTGTTTCTGAGAAGATCAATTAGTTGGGCTGCAAGATCATGGGAACCCTGTGTAGTTCCTGATTCTGATGAAAAGCTACCAGTTCTGGGAGTTTCGGACATCTTGAACAGACTGCACAAAACTCTTCAGTGATGACTGTGTTCTGGAAAAAAACAGAGAAAGGTATTTGGTCGGAAAAAGCTGGGAATGGTAAATAATGAGCAATAGAAAATTAGAGGTCCAAGACCCTAAACACTGCTCTGATACCATCTTAAGATGGTAACAGAAGTTTTAGGAAGAATGAAGATTTCATTTCTATTGATTCTCGTAATTTTTCAGAATGTACATTGATATAGAGATCATTGTATGCCAAATATGGTAAGTCTTTAATACAAAAAATATTCTCTTCATGATTTCTGCTTTGACTGTGATTTCGCTGCTTGATTTTCTCCTAATTGTTCTCACACTCCCCCTCAAGTTGAGTAGTGGGGTCACCAATACCCAACTTGCGCAAGACTTCTTGAAAAATTCTTCCATTAACTGCTTTAGTTAGGATGTCTGCCAGCTGATCCTCCGATCTAACAAATGGAAACTCTACTATTCCTTCGTCCAGCTTTTCTTTGATAAAATGTCGATCCACTTCGACATGTTTTGTTCTATCATGTTGCACCGGGTTTTCTGAAATACTGATTGCAGCTTTATTGTCACACATCAATTGACATGTATTTTGAACCGGGAAACCCAAATCAGCCATGAGTTTCCGGATCCACAAGATCTCTGTTAAACCTTTAGCTATCCCACGAAACTCTGCTTCTGCACTCGACAAAGCAACTACTTTTTGTTTCTTGCTTCTTCAGGTTACTAAGTTTCCTCCCACCAAAGTGAAGTAGCCTGACGTTGATCTTCTGTCTACTGGATTCCCTGCCCAATCGACGTCAGTGTATCCTTGTCTTTTGGAACACGATCCCTTTGCCTGGTGATCCCTTGAGGTATCATACAATTCTTATCGCTGCTTCCATGTGGTCAATCTGAGGGCTGTGTATGAATTGACTCATGACTCCAACTGCATATGCAATGTCTGGCCTTGTGTACGACAAGTAGATCAATTTCCCAACCAGTCACCGATACCTCTTTTGATTAGCTGACTGTGCTCCTTTAACCATTTTGAGTCCATGATTCATCATCATTGGGGTTTCAGCTGGATTACAATCGATCAACCTTGTCTCTGCTAGTAAATCCGAAATATACTTTAGCTGTGAGATATAGATTCCTCTTTTTGACCTCATGACTTCAATCCCAAGGAAATATTTCAGATTTCCGAGATCTTTCATCTCAAACTCTGTAAACAAGTTCTTCCGAAGCTGCATAATTTCTTCTCGGTCACTGCCAGTGATTATCATGTCATCAACATAAATAATCAAACATGTGTGATCAACTCTCCCCTTTGTTTGATAAATAGCATATGATCTTCGTTGCTTTGCCTGTAACCATGCCTCTTCATTGCGATAGTGAATCGTCCGAACCATACTCTGGGTGATTGCTTTATCCCATACAAGGCCTTCTTCAGTCGGCACACCTCTCGTCCTTGAAATCCTGCTTCGAAAACAGGTGGAGCTATCATGCATACTTCCTCCTTGAGATCACCGTGGAGAAAAGCATTTTTAACATCAAATTGGTGGAGCGGCCAATCTAGGTTTGCTGCAATTGAGAACAGAACCCGGATTGTATCAATCTTTGCAACTGGTGAAAAAGTCTTAGAGTAATCGATGCCATATATCTGTGTGTACCCTTTCGCTACGAGTCTTGCCTTATACCTCTCCACAGTGCCATCTGATTTGTGTTTAACTGTGAACACCTACCCGCATCCAACTGGTTTCTTTTCTGCTGGCCATTCACATTTCTCCCATGTCCTGTTCTTTGTAAGTGCCTCCATTTCCACTTGCATTTCCTGGTACCATTCTTTGCTTTGTCGAGCCTCCTCCACTGTATTTGGAACCTTCTCAGTGTATATTGTTGCTTTAAATGCTTTGGCTGTAGCAGACAAGCTCCTCCTGTCTCCATCTTCTACCGGATACCGAGATCTCTGTGACTTGTATTTTGGTGAGTACCTCTTCGGTGGAACACCTCGATTGCTTCATGGAGGAAGAACATATCTTTCCGCATTCTCTTGTACTTCTACTACCGTTTCCGATTCTGTCCTGTCAATTTTAGCAGAATCTATAGCAGAATCAACTGGATCTATTACATTGGGAGAAATGATTGCCTCAGGAGATTCAGATAAAGGGACTTGAGTCGTGTAGTTGGGCTAGATGGGCTTTTCCACAGTGTTTGAAGCAGGCTTGGTGGGACTGTTATCTGGCTCTGTTGGAACAGTGTTGGACAAGATACGGTCTGACTTCCACCCCCAGCTTAAAGGATTTGAATCTGTATTTTCCTCCCCTTGACCACTAAGCTGGGATGAATAGTAGTACTTCGTCTCAATGAAGTTACAATCCAGAGTAGTATATATGCGCTGAGTAACTGGATCATAACATCTATATCCTTTCTAGTTCGGGCCATACCCCATGAAGACATATTTCACAGCACATAGGTCGAATTTGATTATGTCTATTTTAGAGATATGAACAAAGACGGAACACCCAAACAATCGTGGTGTAAGAGTGAAGGTTGGCAAAATTTTGGTTTGTATGGATTGTGTTTGGATCGGTATTTGGAAGTTCAGGATTTTTATGGTTGGGCGATTGAGTAAGTATGTGGCTGTGGCTATAGCTTCAGGCCAAAAGGTTTTGGGTACATGTGCTTCAAGCATGAGGGCTCTGGTGATTTCTAGGATAATTCTATTTTTTATTTCAGCAACACCATTTTGTTGGGGAGAGTTTGAACAAGTAGTTTGATGTACAAGTCCATTTTGTTGGAAAAACTGGGTCATGGTATGGTTGACATACTCTCCGTCATTATTAGAGCAGAGAATACGGATTTTTTTTTCTGAAATTGGGTTTGAACTAGGTTGTAAAACAATACAAATTTTGCTGGGACTTCAGATTTACTTTTCAAAAAATAAACCCAAGTCATCCGAGAATAATCATCGATAAATAGCAAGAAATATCGAAACTTGCTATTATTTGAATGCAGGGCAGGCCCCCAAACATCTAAATGTATCAAAGTAAATGCAAAATCTACTCGAGTATTATTTGGTTGAAAAGTAGTCCTATGACTTTTTGCAAAAATGCATGTTTCACAAGGAGCTGAATTATTATGTTTGAAATTGGGAAATAAAAGGTTAAGAGAACCAGGAGATGGGTGTCCCAATCGGCGATGCCATAACCAGATCTGTCGCTACACCGTTCCATGAGCCAGTAGCGCAGTCCCCTGTTGAGCCACCTCATCCACGTAGTAGAGCCCATTCCGCTTAGTTCCACGCCCAATTATCTCCTTCGTCTGGATATCCTGAAGAATACAACAATTGGGATACATTAGCACAATACAATTCAGCTCCTTTGTGACATGACTAATTGACGGGATAGCGCAGGAACAAAAAGACAATTTGAGACTTTAAGACTCGGAGAAATTTCGATAGTGCCTGCACCCATTACAGGTGAGAAACCACCATTTGCTGTTTGAACCCGAGTCTTCAGTGGTGTAGACTGAGTAACAATGTCCCTAATATCGTGCATCATTGTGTCAGTTGCACCATAGTAGAAAATCCATTCTGAGCTTTTCTGCAAAGTTGGTTCATTAACTGCACAACACATAGATGTCAATTGGTCATTTTTGTTCATTTCTAGGCTCTTTCGGCCTTTGTTGATATTCCGGGGCTGAGATTGAGAATTATCATCCATGCAGGGACTCAATTGCCCTTTTAAAAAGCTTCCTGCACTTAATTGGTTAGTACAAGAATCCCCAGGGACTGATTCCAGCAATTGTAAAACCGAGGGACTAAAGTACCTAGGGTTTAAAAAATTCCCAACCCTATACCTTCTTCAATGACACTAGCCCTCTTCATTTTCTGTCTAGCTGTCGCAGCCACGAAACTTTCCTCTTCGGATCTGGTTGCTCTAAGCTCGCCACCGCCATTGTTGCTGGTGGCCGGCAGGTTGCCCACAGCAGTGGCCGACTTTCCCCTACCAACAACTCCCTTCTTGTGTCCATCTTCCCACCAATTGGGATATCCAACAAGTCTGAAACAATTTTCTTTTGTGTGGTGATTCATACCACAATGAGTGCAATGTAACTTTGATTTGTCCTCTTGAAGTGATGCTTTCGTCGGCTTTCCGGCACTGTCTGACCGGAATCGATTGTGTCCCTTAACAGCATGAGCCGCACTGGTATTGCCACTGTCTCCTTGCGTTGGCTGTCCTTTAGCAATCAACCCATTTCCAAGGGTTGAATGTTCTTCTCCCTTTGCCAGATTAAGAATTCCAATGCGTGCCGCCTCTCGCCGGACTTAAGCATACGCTCTTTCAACCATAGGTAATGGTTCCTCTTTGAGGAGTTCTCTACGCACTGTCTCATACTTTCCGTCCAACCCGGTTAAGAATTGAAATAGCCGGGTTTCCTATCGCTCTCTATTGTATATGGCTATATCATCTGTGGACTCCATTGGATTTGGGTGGCGGCGATCGATCTCCTGCCATATTCCGAGGAGCGTGTCGAAGTATTTCTCCAATGACAGGTTCCCCTGTTTTTGTTCATTTGCCTTGACATGTAACTCAAAAATTTGAAACGAGTCACCCCCACTTCCATAAGTCATCTCCAAAGCATCCCATAATGCTTTTGTGTTTGGATAAGCAGCCACATTGCTTACCAGATTAGTCTCTATATTTTGAATGACCCAGGAAAACACACTGAGATCTTGCTTTTCCCAGTTAATAAACTATGGATCTCCTCTCGCCGGCGGTGGTGGCACTCCGGAGATGTGACTGATTCTGTTACGTCTAGCGACTGCCACTCGCATTAAGCGAGACTACAGGGGATAATTACTAGCATTTAATTTCACTCCAATATTGAGGTTTTTTAAATTGGATTGATTGTTTTGACTTGCTGTGTTTGTTGTGTTGCTCAGGCCGTTTCTGAGAAGATCAATTAGTTGGGCTGCAAGATCATGAGAACCCTGTGTAGTTCCAAATTCTGATGAAAAACTACCAGTTCTGGGAGTTTCGGACATCTTGAACAGACTGCACAAAACTCTTCAATGATGACTGTGTTCTGAGAAGAAAAGGCCGAGAAAGGTATTTGGTCAATGAAGTTAGTAATGGTAAATGATGAGCAATAGAAAATTAGAGGTCCAAGACCCTAAACACTGCTATGATACCATCTCAAGATGGTAACAGAAGTTTTAGGAAGAATAAAGATTTCATTTCTATTGATTTTTTGTAAATTTACAGAATGTACATTGATATAGGGATCACTGTATGCCAAATATGGTAAGTGTTTAATTACAAAAAATATTCTCTCCATGATTTCTGCTTTGACTGTGATCTCGGTGCTTGATTTTCTCCTAATTGTTCTCACACATTTTAATGGGATTGTCAAGTGTTGTTGTTATTGCATATATAAACCAGGGATGGACTATATCCACTTTAATATGTAAGTTCGAATTACTTAGATTTCGTGTAACTTCAATTTGAACAAAAATTAAGTGATTTTGATAAATTTAATAAGTTTAAATTATTGATCAAAATGATATTATTTTATTAAAATTATTTGTGGATTTTTTAAAATAATTTTCAGTAACTAAATTCAAATATAGATTTTGCGATAAGTAGGAGTGGCCTAATTGGTTTCAATTCCTCATTTAAGGCTCTCCTTTGTAGGAGGTCTTAAGCTCAAGTCACCAAAAAAGAAGAGAGAAGGAAAATTTTCCCTATTGATGATCTTCTAGCCTCCTGGGTATGTTCCTTGATTGGATCAATTGCAGATGTCTTACTTCTAGCGGCAATGTGGGAGTTGAAATTATTAGGAAACGTGAGGTTGAAGGGAACTTGATGCTGAGCAGGGCTAATGATTAATCAGCAGCTGACTAATCAGTATATGATGACTCCTTGTGCACAGAAGTGTACAGACTATGTAGGAATATGAGGGATCTTAGAGTTTCAGATTTACCTCCTCTAAGACTCTTGGGATACTATGCTCCTTGATCGGATCGATTGCGGATGTCTTGTTTCTAGCGGCAGTGTGAGAGTTAAAACTATTAGGAAACTTGAGACTGATAGGAATCTGATGCTGAGCAAGCCAAGTGATTAATCAGCAGCTAACCAATTAGGAAACAACTTCCAGAACGAAGGGGACTAAACAGGAACAAGAGGCATCGGCATGTAGGTTCCAGATCCAAGTGGTAGTATCAGGTCCTTTAGCTATTGTTCTTGAGAAATGCCCGGGTCT
>JAOTJB010024207.1:0-10710 GCA_027123815.1 Erythroxylum minutifolium
TTTCTTATGCATGTAAGGTGTTTGATGAAATATCTCCGGCTATCGTCGTCGTGTCTCCGGCTACCGTCATCGTGTCTCCAGCTACCGTCATCTCTACTTTGGTTAAGGTATTTTTCCACTGTAACATCATGAAATAAAATTTATTGACAATATATTATAAAAAAAATTTCTAATCAATTTATCGACGGAAACATGTAAACCGTTGGTACATTTACCGACGGAAAATGATTTTCTGTTAGTAAATTTACCAACGGAAAAATATAAATCATTGACAAATTTACCTACGGAAAACTATTTTCCGTAGGAAATTTACCTACGGAAGATTATTTTCCGTAGGTAAATTTACCTGCGGAAAACTATTTTCCGTAGGTAAATTTACCTGCGGAAAACTATTTTCCGTAGAAAATTTACCTACGGAAAAATTTTCCGTAGGTAAATTTCCTACGGAAAATAGTTTTCCGTAGGTAAACATGTAAACCGTTGGTAAATTTACCGACGGAAAATATATAAATCGTTGACAAATTTACCTACGGAAAATAGTTTTCCGTAGGTAAATTTACAGAAGGAAAATAATTTTCCATCGGTATTTATTAGCTACGGTCGTTTCTATGACGCCTTGTTCTGTCGGTAAAGTCCGTTGCTAATACTACATACCGACGGAAAGTTAATATTTTCCGTCGGTAATTTCCATCGCAAAACGACGTTTTTCTTGTAGTGAAGGTATACGACAAATTTGATAGGATACTCTGCAATTCCAACAAGATGCATTGCCTCGATGGGAAGATATCACTTATATGGAACCGCAAAGTGAAGAGGAGCAGCCATACCAACTTGACATGTACCCAATAGATGTTAGTGTGGAAATTTTACAAAGTGATAAGGAGCTTGAGAATTTTGAGAGTATTGCTCAAGGAGTTGCTTGTGTTGAAGAAGCACAGGAGGAGCTCGAAGTAGAAAAGACATATCTTTTAGCTCAGAGGTAAGTACTGAGTTCCAATTTCTTTTTAAGAATGACTCTTTACCTAGTACGTTAGAAGAATTAAACAAGGAAGAAAAAGGTGAAGAAACATTCAAGATCTTTCAAGAATACATAGATTTAGTAGAGATCGAAAGTCTACGGATAGGGAGGACACTAAATGGGGATGATGATTAACAAAGGCCCTATCCAAAACAACCTCATATGGATTTTAGCACGGTGTTAACTATAATACCTAAAGATCAAAATTTTATCACATGAGGAGAAAAAGGAGTTGAGCCAACAACACTAAAAAAAGGTGCTTCTTGGAGGCAACCTAAGGGAAGTAAATTTCTTTTCCTTTAATTTTTCACATTAGTTTTTATATGCATGTGTGTTCTTGAATTTATTTATTTTTACTTGTTTTAAGTTTTCAATCAAAATGAGAGAAAAAATAAAACAACAAAATAATCATTTTTTCTTTTTTATTGATTCTAGGACTATATAATTATGATTAGAGTGTGAATTGAATAAAGAATTTTGTAGTAACTTTAACATGTACTTTTACTCTTGTGATTGGTCGATGCCTATTATCTTTTAGAGGAGTAGTGACTAGTGGTAGACAAAGCTTGTGAGATTTTAAGCCTTATTAGATTGACACATTTATATCAGTCTCATTGTCTTTTGATAATGTGTGACATTCATGACATGTACATCCTAATTTTTATCACATGTATTAACATGGATATGATTAGGCATTTTTTGCTTTTCTAAACTACATTAGCCACATAACCTACCCATTATATGATTTTCCTTTTTGATAGCCCCCTTGAGTATTTGACTTTTCTTTATGTATTAGCCACATTACATGCTTTAACCTAACCAAATGTCCTTCCCAAGCCTTAAAACTAGTGGAACATTTGTTGATTGTTGAGTTTGTAGATATATAAAAGTATAAATGTGGGGGACATATGGGAAATGAGTCAATGTTTTTGGGTCTATGAGCTTAATTTTGATATTTTGCCCCAGGATGGTTAAAAGCTAAGTATGGGGGAAATTGATATGTGCTTAATTGATTGTTTAATTATTTCGTAACACTTAGCGATTAAGGACATTAAATTGCTTAAGAAACTCACTTTGACTCATATGTGATTTTAATCATAATTCGGAAGCAAAGAAGTTAAAGTGAGCCAAAAGCTCGATATTTTGGGCATTTTTAAAGATTAATTTTCGCTTGTCTTCATAAAGCAAGAAGAAGAAAATTAAAAAAAAAATGAAAACACAAAGAAGTTGCTCACAACATGTGCATGGAAATTGAATAATTTTGTATAGCCTAATATGAAATTAAAGGTGGAAGTAAGTACAGAGAAAATTCATGTTGCAGGTGGATTAAAACAAGGACCAAATTGACATCACAATAGGAAAAGAAGAGCAAAACGTGCTAGCAGTTTGGATGAAGGAATGATGATGCACAGCAGAGGTAAGGAGCCAAATGACATAGCAGCAGATGAAGAAGCAACGAAGCAGCAAAACGCAGTCATTGGCTAGGACGAATTTTACTCAGACATTTTGTGTAAATGCAAATAATGTATGCGAACACAGATATTTTCAAGAGAAGCGTAGGTTTTAAAGATAGTGAATATTAAGGGTGGACAAAAAATTACATAAGGAAATAGAGAGTAACAATAGGAAGGCATTTTAGAAGGGAGAGTGTCGACTGAAGAGGGTATTTTTGGGCTAAATCAAGTGAGAACTTCGAGAGCTTTGGGAGACCACAAAGATGGAGTTAAGCTCTCCACCTGAGGAGACTCATAGAGGGGTAGCTTCCTGATGCCAATTCGGAGGTGACATCGATGCCAATGACTCGGTTAAGCATTCTTTCTTTGTTTTGGTTATTTCTCTCTCTCTTTAGAAATTGATTGTGTTATCCTATGTTAATTGATTTGGGTTTTATGTATGCATAATCGTTATTGTTCGGTTATTTATGTATGAACTCATTAGGTTTTGTGAAAAGATGATTTTAATGCATCATTAAATCGTTAATTGCAAACCCATTCCTAGAATTTCAATATAATATGTAACTGTTATGTTGGAATTTTTATGTAGCAACTAATGATTCGTAATCATTAGGGGTAACATAACCTAAGTTAAATGACACATCCTATGTGGTTATTGCCTTGATTACTCGATTTTCCTTAATGATACTGTCCAATTAAATCTAGAGATCCTATCTTAGGTTATTCGGTAGTTAGGTTTAATTAACAATCGTATCTTGATTAAACACTACCTAAGGAAAAACTCAGGTTAATTATTAACCCATAATTAATATCTGTTAGGAGAGTTTAAGAACAATAAATCATTGAAATATGTTTAATTAGGGAGTAGGATGAGATTGAACGAACAATCAGGTCCTTATCGAATTCTCACATTTGTCCCTTTTTTTACATTTTTTCTTTACGTTGCTATTGCTAGTTATTTTAAGTTTATTTTTTTTTCTTATTTCTAAAACCAAAACCCCCTCAACCTAAACATCGACTAATTTCATTTCAACGACTTTACGCACACTCTCTCTGTGGGATAGACCTAGACTCACCACTACTATAGTAGTAGTCTACTTATTTTATTTTGACTAACGTTACGACACGCTGTTAATATGCCAAGAACTAGTGGGCAATTTTGATCTTTTTTAAAGTCTACCATGACAAAATCCATAGAAATGAAAAACTTATCCACTTTTATGGGCACATCCTCCACAAAGCCTAGCAGTTTCTTTATCGATTGTCCTACCAAATGCATATGCATAGATGTTGGGTTCATATCTTTTATACCCAGTTTCCTAAAAATCAACAAAGACATAAGGTTTATACTTGCGTCTAGGTCGCATAAACATTTAAAAATCTCTAAATTACCAACTAGACAAGGTATCATAAAACTCCTTAGATCTTTCAACTTTGATGGCATATGGTTGGTAATTAAGGAGCTACAAGTTTCTGTCATGGCTACTGTCTAGTCATCTTCCCAAGTCCACTTGTCAGATAATACGTCTTTAAGGAGCTTCGCATACTTGAGCCTACGTTTTAACACTTCCATAAAATACAATTAAATTTGCCATTTCTTTAGCTTTTCCACAAACTTTGGAAATGGTACATCCATTTCGTTCTTCTGAAGTCTTTATGGGAATGGTATTTTTGGTAAGTAAGGTGGAGGAGGAGTATAGGGAGGGTTCTCATTCTTTTTTTCATCCTTTTCCTACTTCTCTTGGGCTTCTACAAATTGGGTCTCAACTTATCTTGTCATTGGTTCTTCTAGCTCTTTCCCACTCCTAAGTGTGATAGCCTTACATTGGTCTCTTTGATTTACTTCTATGTTGCTCAGTAAGTTTTCCATACTTCACTTACAGAATTCATTGGAAACCTGGCCCATTTGAACCATTAGGTTGTGAATAAAAGAGATATGATCTTTCATTACTTACTTAAACTTCCCTTCTAGTCTCTTCTGGGCCTCATACATGCTAACGAGCTTATCCATGATCTTGTTTAATTCTAAATCCCGTAAATTGAACTCATCTTAATGAAATCTTAGTAGGTCTTGATTTCCTATTTGAGTCCTTGCTTTCTTAGACCAAAAGAAATTTGGCTGGTTCTCCTACCCCATATTGTACATGTTCAAACAAGGATGATTACTTTCCTAACTAAATTGTGCTTTATTGAAGTTAAATTGTTCTACATTATTGATTTTGACTAAGAAACAATCAGTTGTAATATGACTCTCTCGTCTACATCGGTCGTATCCTTGCTGAATTGTTTTGAAAGGAGATAAAGTGGTGACTATCAGACTGTTCAATTCCTCGGTGAGGTTTTCAATTTTATCCTACAATGTTGTCACTGAATCTATCACAAGCATTCCTTCTAGATCCGAAAAGGTTAACTGCTGTCTACTTCATTTTGATGTCCAAAGATAACTATTTTTTTCCACTCTTTAAAAAAATTGTATTTCTCTTGTAATGGTGGTTTTATAATTACGTGATGATAGACGTTGAACCCTGACCTCATAAAGTCCATAAGGGCCCTTTTCTCCCCATGATGTAAATCATCGTTGTTCTTTTTATCTCTTTTTAGCATTTAACTTTTTGGATTCCTTATTATTTCCTTGTGATGTGCAAATTAAAGTGTCTTTTACCTTGCATACAAACTTCCTTCTCTTTTCTTTTTTGAAATTTCTTGTGATTAGGTACCACAATCATAAGAAAGGGTAATAATTCATTAAAACAAAGGAATTCAAAAAGTCCTAAACTAATTTCTTGCAACGATGTTAAGTACTTGTTGAGCAAGTTTTAATTTTATAAAACTCTCAATGTTCTACAAGTGCATTGGTCATAAGTGTAGTAGTTGAGGTTTTGATCCCACAAAGGATTAGTGAACTAAATGAATCCTAACATAGTCTATGGTCCAAAAATTGTAACTAAAATGAATTAAAAACCAAAATAGAAATTTAAGTAGTTGAATATTGACTGATTGAAAGTGAAATTCTAAATTAACGCAAGGAAATTAAAATTGAGCACAACTAATTGACAAATCAAAAATCACACAAGGAAGATTAACTAATTATGAGAAAATTTTGTTTACCCTATCATTACATGCTAACTTGATTACTTTTGATTTAATCAGAATCGGTCCTCGAATTTTGAAAGGGGAATTATTCTGTCTCGAGTTCTAATCATTAAACCTTAATCATATTGAATTACTAAAATTGCAATCTTTTAATTAACAAAAATGGCCCACAGTCTAATTAGATTTTAAGTACTCTAATAGACAATTTGGTCCTTACTCTAGATCTCTCTATGTATAAATTACCAATTTGATTATTTGTGTGATCTATTAGATTTTTAACTCTCATTGCCCAACCTAATCATTTTGGTATCGATTCACTCTCTCAATTTGTTACTGAAGCATGGAAATATGACAAATAATCACAATACCCCCAATACATTAACATCAAAGGTAATCAAATTAACATTGATTCAAGAACAAAACCGAAAAAGAGTTTAGAACATTCTTAAACACAAATTCATCATCCTCATATTCGTCTTATACATCAAATGAAAGAAATAACAAGATGAATTGAGAAAGTTAACTTGGAAGAGACTGGGAGTGGCAGCAGCAACAGCAATTCCTTTTTCTCTCCTCTTCTTTGGTTCTTTCCAAAAGTGGCAAATGGAGGCTCTTTTGATTAGGTCATTTTCTTTTCCTTTTATATATTTTTTTTGCCTTTTAGGGTAAAAACTAGGTTTTACCTAGTTTAAGTCTAAAGAAACCCTCTAAAATTAGAACTGGAAGCAGATCCTCGCATCTTTATCCCATTTTTCATGATTGTTACACTTGAAATTGAGCTTCTATCATGATCGTGACTTGCTTCCATACTTCCAATTCTTTTCTTTTCTTTAATTTCCTAATTCCATACACTCAACACAAATCACACACCTCTTTAAACAAAAAATTAACATCCAAATCATGCTCAAAACCATACAAACGCTTAAAATATAAACAAAAACTAATAATAACATAATTCTAAGCCTATATACATGATAATCATCTAAAAAATACTTAAAAGCACATTTAAACATCTATCAAAACATAGTATAATTTACACCTAGTATGGAGAATTATAGAATGTTTCTAAATTACTTCGCCCACATCATCACTGCCTCAATCATTATAAATATTCCTACTCTAACTTTGTATTTATTATTCTTTATTTATTTTTATTTGTTTTGTTTTGATTTCCATATTGACGATAATGTGTTGTTCAAGTGTAGGGATGTATATGCAATTGAATATCATTTTTGTGTGAATTTTTCATTTGTTTATATCATGTGAACATGAATTTTGTTTTTATATCAATTATGTGTGAATTTTACAATTGAGTTAGTTTTTGATTAGGTTGATATAGTGTGAATATTTTGTGTAATGTATGCCTTGTGTGAATGTGTCAATAGGAATTGGCTTATTTTGAAGATGATCATTTAATTGTAAAGGCGTAGGAACTTGTGAATTTTGTGTTTTAAGTGTCTTTGGGATGAATATGCATTTTAGTAAGATATGCACCTATTCTTTCAAAGGGAATTTTTTTGTATATATTTATAATTTTAAGTCAATTTCATTGGTTAGCATTATTAGTACCCTTTCATGAGAATAATTGTCCAAAAAGAAATGACGTAGGCTAAAAAATAACTAAAATTTTTTAAAAAAATTTAAAATAACGATTTTGCTAGTCCTTTTGAAAAATTAGGTTAAGAATAAAGTTGGTGACCAGATGAGAGTTTTGATATAGTTGAGTAACCAGAGGCATTTATGACAAAATGTTTGTATTTGCATTAAAAGGGTAGAATGACACTCCAACCAATCTAAAAAAAACGTGACCTAGTTAACTAGGGGACTTTCATGACAAGGTGTTTTCCTTCACATCAAAAGACTAGGTTATTGTTAAAGAAAATTAAAAAAAGTGATACAATAAATAAACCTACTGATCTTTTAAAAATAACAAGAATACTCATAAAAGGTTATTTAGTGATAGTTTGCCTTTTTGATTGATTAATAATAATAAATGCATGCTTACAAGTGTCATACATGCATGAATAAGATTTTTTTGTGGGTATATCTCCCCATTTATTAATAATTGGAAAATAAATACATAGGAGGGGGATAGGAAACCTTACCTCCTAGAATCTAATCTAGTACAAAGTTTCCAATCTACTTTGTTCAAACTCTAAAGCTAGGAATTTGTTACTGATCAAGTCTAACAATACCTTTGAGTTGCATAAGAACTGTAGCAACTTCAAATTAATAAGAATCCCTGGAATGACTTGCAAGCTTAGCCAGCCAATCGGCTACCATATTTGGTTCACGATATGCATGTGAGAACCTATATCTAGATGATCAAAAAATTGCCAAGATTTGGCATAAATGGTCTTGACTTCTCCAAAGGCCATCTAACTGATTATGTACCAAATGTACTAGCACCTGGGAATCGCTTTGTACATCTATTGAATGAAAATTATGGGAATAACAATACTCCAGACCTTTGAGCAATGCGTGGGCCTCAGGTCGATTCATCAACATCAAGCTTTAAAACTCCCGAGTGAGAAGGATGCCAACAAACTACTAGTACGGACTGTTATAATTTTTGACATGAAAGAAATGTTTGGCCCAAGGAAGATAAGTCTGAGTTTAAAGACCAAATTGGATGAATGCCCGTAATTGCAATGAGCATTGCATGGATAATATTAGTAACCTAACCCACTACAGGAGCAGCATTATCAAATAAGATTTTGTTTCTCAAGCACCATAAAGACCAGGGTATTACAAGCGGAAGGAAACCATAAATCTGACGGGCTGCCTGTGATGTAAAAGATGAGCTCCAACAGCGTCAAAATAGATCGAAATTATTGCCATCCAAAGTTGAACCAGTGCAGCATAAGGTCCCAGACATTACCAGCAAAAGTACAGTATAAGAAGAACTGATCAATAGAATCAACAAAGAGATAACAAGGATATTTTGATGGTAAATGAAAACGACAATCCATTAGAATGTCCAAAAAGGGAGAAGATTATTCAAAAGATGCCAATAAAAGACAGATACTTTTACCAGAATGGAAGAATGCCATATGAAATGCAACAACTCATGCAATGACAGCTTCTTGCAAACAAGCTGGAATGCTGATTTAATTGTAAAAATACAAACAAGCATTGGCCACCAAATGACCTCATCAAGATGATCATTGAAGGTAAATTAGAAACCAACTACATAATGCAAAACCTTCAAAGAAAGCAATTCCTGTCAAGTCCTATGCCTTATTGACATAAACATCCCTTAGAGTAATCCTCCTTATGGAATTATCAAATATTTCATCCAAAAGTTCAAATAGTGGTCCATGCCCACTTCAATCTTCGAAAAGGAATGATGAAGATCCATTATAGACCTTAATCATTACATTTGCAAGCATTATACCATCCACATCAGCTAGGCGAGGTCGAACAATTGAGTTTGCTCCAGTCACCTCATGAAGATATCGCGCCCATAGACCCCTACCAATCTGCCATTTCCACTAAATCTTACAAGAAAATGTTTGCAAAACATCCTCTAGACTTGACAACCTAATATCAATTTCGAATGTAGGATAGTTAAGGCAATGCCAAGACAGCCATACTTGATGAGGATTCGAATCATCTCTTGACCGTAGGATCCAGTGGCCCCCGGAAGAAAGAAAAAAGCCGTGCCATCCTTATAATTTGTGAGAAACCTTATCAACCAAATGATGAAAGTAAATCTTCTTTCATCTATTGTGAAACAAAGTGTTGCCCAGATATTGCAAGGTGAGTGTAGTAGCCTTGATGCCCGAAAAATGCGACACCAACTGAACCTAAGATTAAGGACAAAATTTAGAAGCCACAAAAGCACTTTTATGCTTGTTAATCCTTTAACCAATTCCCTTTCATATTACTCTAAGAAAGATAACAATTTTGAAACTAAACAAAATTTGGCTCTAGTGAAAACAATTAGATCATCCATGAAACAAAGATGATTCACTAGGGTATATGAATAGGATGTTAATATTATGATTGATATGTATAATCAAATCAAAGAACTTAAACATGAAAGGAATAAGTTATTTTGTTGGCACATTTTGAGTGAATGATGTTTAAGGTTAGGTTAATTTCATAAGATTTGATGCCATTATACCATTATTGTATTACTGCATATTTGTGTGTTTATATATTTATGTATTTTTTTGTTAGTGTTTTTTTTAGTTTTGCTTAAGAACAAGCAAAGGTTTAAGTGTGGGATGATGATGGGTATAGATTATACTATGTTTTTTCTAGATGCTTTAGTGTGTTTTTAAGTATTTCTTGGATGATTATCATGTAAAGGCTTAGAATTATGTTATTATCTGTAATTGTATGTATTCTAAGTGTTTGTTTGGTTTAGAGCAAGAATTAAACCTTAATTTAATAGTTCAAGAGGTGTTTGATGTGTTTGTGAGTGTTGAAAATTAAGAAATTAAAGAATGAACAAGATAAAGGAAGTTTGAAGGTGACATGAGTGAAATAACAGGAGCACGGTCAATGCCTTTAAGGGCATGATCATGCCAGAGATTTTCCAAGCGTGAGTTTTTTTTAGTCTTTTGACGTTTTGAGCTACTTTTGGAACCAAATTAATGAAAGAAATCCTAGCAAGAACCCTAAAAGCCTTAAGAACTATTTAAGAACAAGAAAAACACAAAAAACTATAATAGCTACTACATCAAAGAAGATCAAGAGGAGACATTAAGAAGAGCTTCAGAGAAATTCCAAATTTCCAACTCAAGATGGAAACTTGTTTTTCTTTATTTTCCCTTTATTTATTTCATTTTTTGGATTTTTTTTTGGATTTATAAGATGTTTAACATGATTATGGGTTTCTAGATCCCTATTAGGGATTGTTCTTGAATTATTTTGTGAACTTTATTCTTGTTGATTTCAATATATCTGTCAATGTTTGTGATAATCATCATACATAAACATGACAATAAATCGAGAGATTTAGTCAAAGTAATTAGTATTAAGGTATGCAATAAGATTTGGAAGTTTTATAGACCTACAATTATTAGATTAATTAACAGTTAAAGAGATATCTTAACTGTGAAATTATTATCTATAGGATTGCTTCAGATCTAGTTGAATAAGTTAAGTGTTGTTTGTTATTTGAGATATTACAAA
>JAOTJB010024225.1:0-10708 GCA_027123815.1 Erythroxylum minutifolium
TTAGGTAATGTTTTATTTTTTTATTTTTACATATGATGCCATTTTGGAAAATGAACGTGAGATAGTTAACTCACCATTATTATAGATTATATACTAGAATGTAAACAGGTTGTTCTGGTATGTAATTTATAATATTCGGGTATTACATAGCTAGTGAAATATGATAGATGCACACCAAAAGGGAGGTCTAGCTAGTGAAACACGATAGATGTTAAACGTTCAGTTGTCAAAGATGCCAACTAGCTCTTATACTTGGGTTAACAGGTGGTCCACCTTCCTCGCCACTAATGTAGCTTGAATATCATTTAATATTTTATCCACTAAGTGATATTTGTTGTCTGTAACTTGTATGTACACTCTACAGTTCCTTTATTTCCATATCAGGTAAATTGAGTTAATGAGAGCAGCTTTGAAGAGTGTGGTGTTTGCTTGGTTGTGTTCGAGTAATAAAACAGTTCAACATCATTTCCCAATCATACATATAATGCTCAGGTCCCACCATATATTAGACTATACTTCAAACGTCATAAAAATGATAATATTATTATTACCTTCAGCCCAAAATCGGAAGCTCAAAAGATAGAAGAAGGCCTTTGACATATCTCATAGCTTCCTCTATCCAATAATTCAATATGCATTTGCCTATCCAACCATATGCATTGAAGCACTTATAACTGAACACTCTTTCAAAGGAAGGGAAAGGGGATGGATCTTTCTCTCATTACAGCATCATTCCCAATAGCTTCATTTATCCCACTCAATAGAAGGGCGGACTAAGAGAGGGGAGTGATCTTTTCATCCAACTAGAAATATCGTAAGAGAAGAAAAGATTACGTCCAACAATCCCATGTCCTTCTTGGTTGGTAACCCCAATCAGCGATTTCCAACAAGTCTTTCTTCATTTTTGGAGGAAGAATACTTTTCACAATAGGAAAGAGAAATGACTATTAGGAGCCAACAATTCTCTCTTCTTAAACAACCTATATCCTTCACATTTAATTATCATTTGATAGATTATCCAACCCCGAGCAATCTTAGTTATTGGTGGCTCGGTTTGTTAGCTGATATTTGTTTAGTTATTCAGATAGTGACTGGCATTTTTTAGCTATGCATTACACACTCCTACCTTTGTACTGCAAGCCAGCCTTAAACTCGAACTCCCAAAAAAGACTTGTCTCCATTCGTTTCCCGAATTGTGCCATCCTATTAGCCTCCTCATGTTTGCCTTCCTTTCACTCCGCATTTCTTGTCATTATGAATTGGAAATTGGCTTTTCAAAACTGGCAACCTGGTATGAAATTAGAAAAAATCATATTAAAAAACATCCCTTTATGGGTGAACATACATAATATTCCCTTAGAGGGAAAATTAGAAAACAAAAGGCTTAAGTATGCTAACAAGCTAGTTAGGAAAGCTAATCTGCATGGATGAAAATATTCCTTTGACAAAATGTGTAGGTTATGCTAGATTATGTATGAGTATGGACATCTCAAAAGAAATGAAAGATAGCTTTCCCATACCAAGGCTAGCACATGGGAATTCTCTTAAAGAAGACAAGGTGATGCTCACTTAATAATGAAAACCATCCTTAAAAGCACAAAGTAAAAGATGGAAACCAGCGGGGAAAGTTTTCATAAAGGGAGACTAGTGAGAGCTGATGGGGTTGGAAGAGGCCAAAACTGAATAAAACAAAGTGTTGATAGAAACTAAAAATCTGATAGGGACTTCAGAGAATCAGGGGAGCTTGTTTGGGGTGGATAGTGCTTAAAATGTTGATAATAAGGGTAAGCAGTATGAATCTATACCTGATCCTATACAGCCATTGAAAGATCACCAGCAAATGGGGATTGAATATGGAAAATTGGAAAGTTGTCTGAGGGATGATAAAGAAAGACTAGGGGGTGTGTAAAACGAAGTATTTCTAGGATGCTTATAGCAAGAAGACCTCCTACAATAGTTAGATGATTAGAAGAAAGAGGAAAATCAGAAGGAAAAGTTTAACAAAGTACAATCTAGGAAGAGTAACAGAAGCAATAGGAAAGGCTCAAAATGTAAAAACAATATTACATGACCTTTCTAGTATGGAATGTAATAGGAATGAACAACCCTTTAAAGCTCAATGCTTGAAAGGATTTTGTTTAGCATAAGAAGCCTATGTTATTTTGTTTATTGGAAACCAAAATAAGATTAGAGAATTTGAATAAATTAAGTTGCTTTGGTAGTAAATGGAAGATAATGGCAAATTACTAGTTCCATGGGCATGGAAGAGTCATTATTGTTTATGACGGGGAACTAATAGAGGTGAAATCATTGGAAGCTAGTGAGTAGTTTATCCACACAAAATTGAAATGGAGAATTCTAAAGTACTGGCTATTTTTTTTACAATTTTAATACAACTTTCCAAATATTTGATTTATGGAGCTAGCTGAGGGGACTAAAAGCATCAGTTAGAGGACCGGGTATTATCAGTGGTGATTTTAATACCACTTTTTATAGGCCAGAGGCAGAGGGGAAGATTTGGAACTTTCTAATCTAAAATTTGAAGGTCATAAGTTCACGAAGCAATAAACAAAATCTCTAAATGGTTCATTAGCAAAAAGCTAGATAAGGCCTTAGTGAATGTGGATTGATTAACAATTTTCTCAAAAAGTAAAGTCATTTTTTTGGATCCCAAAATTTCTGATCATACCCCTATTAAGGTGGATAATCTTTTTAAAAAGTTTACTGTTAAACACCCCTTCAAGTTTAATAATTTTCTTATTAATATGGAGGACTTTCAAGAAGCGATTTCCAAAGGATTAAAGTTTGAGGTCTTTGGTATAAAACAATTTATTTATGTGCAAAATCTCAAGACTATAAAGCAAGAATTGAAGAAGTTGAATGTAAAAAAGGGGTAGACTATAAAAAATGAGATAGATTATGCAAGAATAAGGCTCTCAATTATTAAGAATTCATTAGTATCCAAGTAACGAGAATCTAGTAAATAAAGAGAAGGAAGCTATTAAAAACTATTTACATATAGTGGATAATCATTGCTCCTTGTGGCAACAATGAGTCAGGACCAACTGGATCGAGGATGAGGATATAGTGTCAGCAAGAAGAAATATTAACAAAATCACCTTTATAAAAACTGAATTAGGGGAGATAGTAAGTGGGCAAGCTAAAATTGCTAAAGATGCTATGAGATTTTTTCAAAATCTCTTAGGAATAAAAGGGAAAGCTAGAGCTGATAAAGAGGATCTTATGTAATTTGTCTTTGCTAAGATTTCTAAAGATGAAGCTAGAAATTTAACTAAACCTATCATTGATCAAGAAATAAAGGAAGTAGTTTTTAAAAAGAATGGATCAAAGGATCCAGGCCTAGATGGTTTGAATGGGAATTATAAAAAACATGGAAAAAAAGGGAAATTCATTAAAGAAGTTATGCATGAGTTATTCAAAAAGGGAGTGTTACTCATGGAGTTAAGCAGGACCTTCTTGTGTTTAATTCCTAAGATTCATAACCCTAAAATTTAGGGTGATTTTAGACCTTTTCTTACACTAATTTTATATATAAGATCATTGCAAAAGTCCAAGCAAATAGGCTGAAATATATATTGCAAGTCATACCAGGGCACATTATTGAGCAATAGGAATATTGGTGATAAGATACTATAATTTAAGAGGTTTTGAAAGGGTATATAAGAGGAAATACTCCACAAAATTGTGCTATTAAAATGGATATTCAAAAATCTTTCGATAGTGTCAGTTGGAGATTTATGTTACATACTATGGAGGTTATGAAATTTCCTCAAATGTTTATCAAATGGATTCAGGAATGCATCACCACTGCTTCTTTTAGGATTTTGATTAATGAAAGTTCAACAGAGACGTTCAAAGGTAGAAGATGACTTAGGCAAGGGGATCCTCTTTCACCTTACCTCTCCCTAGTTTGCTTGGAAGTTCTCACCCTGTTACTGAAACATAATCTTTACAATCGCTAAATTCAAGTACCACTCTACGTGTAAGTTGCTTTCTTTAACAAGTTTATGTTTTGAAGATGAACTTATCCTATTGAGCAAGGCTGATTTTCATTTAGTTTCTCTGCGAATGAGTACTCTACAAATTTTTAAGGAGACATCTGGATTGAGTATTAACTTCCATAAAAGCTTCTTCATTTTTGTCAAAAAATGCAGCACATCTCTCAAATATTTTGTCACAAATTGCTAAAAAAGATCCTCCTCTCCTATACTTAGGAATTCCTATCTCTTCAAGAAGATTAAGATATACATAACGTCTACCACTGGTTGAAAAGATACAAAAAAGATTAGGTTCTTGGATAAATAGAGCTCTCTCTTATTGTGGTAAGCTTTAACCCCTAAAGTTTATCATAATGTCAATACAAACTTACTGGTGCTCTCACATATTCTTTTCTAAAAGGTTGGTCAACACTATGAAAAAAAAAGATGACATAACTCCTATGAAGCAGAAGAAAAGGTGAGAAAGGAATAGCTAAAATGAGTTGGAAGCAATTATGTCAACCAAAAGAAGCTAGCGGTTTAAGATTGGAGACAATTAGCAGAAGTAATAGATGTCTAACATTGAAGATAATATAGATATATTTAAGTGAAAAATGGTCTTTGTAGATCAAATGAGTACACAACTATATATTAAAGGGTGGCAATTTATGGGCAATTAATCCTAAAGAAACTTAGTTTTGGTTCTTCAACTAAATTCTTAAGTTAAAGGAAGAGGATCAATAACAAGTTACATGAAGAATAGGGGTAGGGGATAGGATTTCACTATTATACGACACCTGGATTGGTCAAGGGGCAGTAATACATAACCAGATGGAAAGGGATCTTCTAGATTGGTTCTCAAATAAAGCAAAGTTAAAGGAGCTAATTGTAAATGGAAACTAGTCTCTGTCCTCAGACGAGATGAAAATTTTGTCAATTCCACAATGCAGGCACATTGATAGAGAAGATACTTATCTATAAAGTGGTTTTTCTGTTTCAGAATTAACAAATAGGAAAGCAAAAGAAATAATGTATAGGGTAGACATAAGAATGAGGTAGTGCAAGCTGGTTTGGAGCAAGGCCCTCAACCAAAATGCCAGCTTTTTACTTTGGTTAGCCATGCTAAATAAACTTAGCTCCATGAATAGATTGAAATTTTTATCCTCTTTTAAACAATGCGTATTATGTAAATTGGAGGAAGAGGATAGAGATCATCTGTTTTTCAACTGTGGATACTTTAAAGAGGTGTGACAATATATTTAATCTTTATGTACACTTAGATGCATATAAAGGAATCTAAGTGTCATCTTACAAGAGATACTACAGATGCCTATTTTTAAGCATGATAAGGAAGTCTATATAGTACCGATTGCATCATATATCTAAGACATATGGAAAGAGAGAAATAACAAAAGATTTGTAGGAAAAGCTAGATGTCTATCTTCTCTTACTGAGCTCACAATTGTAAGCATAAGAGAGCACAATCAGATGGATAAGAGATGTAGTAGGAGGTTGTTGGCTTCTTGGAGATTTTAATCTTATCATATTTATTCATGGGGTTGGCAGGGAGTGTTAACATGATTGACAAAAATTGAGAAGGGATTTTGGGATTCACAAGCCTCTCTTTAGATATGAGAGAGCTGTTGTCATGAGAATTTAAAACAGAAGCAGAGAAACTAGCCCTACTTAATTTGACAATGAAAAAAGAAGTAGATATTGCACAGAAGATGAATGCATGCAACCCAAGAAGATGAAGATTAACAAATCAATATCAGTTCAACACAAAATTACAAAGAGAGAGGATTTACCTAACGAGTTAGCCAAAGGCTGGGGATTGGTGTACCAAAACCAACTCCTATAGTCTATAGTTAGAAGTCAGGATTAAACAAAAGGAAATTGAGTTTGAACAAGAGCAATCAAGAAAATCAGCATTAGATATAACTTGAGTTGAGATCAACCCATCACAACTCACCATATACAACTACCGCGACTACTTCAAGCAAAAGTTCAAGCTTAACAAAGTAGAACTATGATCAGATGGTTAATAGAAGAAATAATCACATGATTCAACTAAGAGATTTTCATACCTTGGTAATGCAAACTGCATGAAAAAGAAGATTGCCCATTGCCTTTAATGTTTAGCCCTAGTTCGGAAATTTCTAAAGACTCTTCCCTCATCTGGTGTGGGTCTTTACCTTATTTACAAAAACACCATCATGTTTTAGATTCTCTTGTTAATCAATGTTTTAAAAACCATAACAGACATCGAACCGGTTAGAGGTGAGGTTTAAAGTTTAAAGTTAAATTAATATTGAACCGCTATAAAATCAATATCTAATAAATAAATAGTAAAAATTATAAGAGTAGGTAAAAAAACACATCAATGTCTATTATTATATAATGAACTAATAATAAATAAATCTTAGTCTAATATAAAACTTAAAATGACAATAAAAATCAAAATCGGATTTTTAAAAGAGGTTACGTCTATCTAAAGACTTATAAACTAGTCTTTCATCTAAAGTATTTGCATCAACTTCTTTTACTGTATTCAAATAAATTACAAATTAGTAATTTATGAAATTATTCTTAATTGTAAATTTGTAATACAATATATTTTTAACTTAAATATGATCAAAATAAGATAGGAACTAACCATCAGTAGATGTTCTTATTTCATTTGTTGTGACAAATCTATTTTCTTCATAAATCACCTTTCCAAGTTCATTATAATCATAATGATGATACTTTTTTAATGCACAAGTTGAAATCAACATAACAACCATAAGAATAGAAAATGCAAAGAGGGAACCTTTTTGTTAAAATGATTTAGTTACTTAAGTAGAAAGCACATAAAGACAGATAGTATTAAGAAAAAAACTTCTTTGAATTCTAGACATCAAGCAGCTTCTAATAGACCTTATCATCAATCCAAATTCCATAAAGTAGAACATGTGTGCATAAAATTCAAGTATTGTAGCAACTCAAAATTAAGACTAATTCTAGTTTTTCCTTTATTGGATGAACCCACAAGCATAAATTACATTCATAGTAACCATATACAAAATCCTTTCAAAACTATTAAAAAAAGATCAATACTTTGCACTTCCAGTAACGAAACAAATGGGGAAAACATAGATCAACCATTTTAATTACCTTATAATCAACAGAAAAGGTAAAAGAAGAATAACAAACTTAGATATTATCACATGGAAACCCAAATTTAACACATTAAAAAAACACAGGATATTTATATTGGGGGATAGAAGGATAAATTAACAGTAGACTTTCATCAACCAAGCATTCTCAAACTAATACGAAGTGTCATTTTTTCTTTCAGTTTCATAGTCACGTATAAATATTTTGTATCAACGTCCTAAATTTACGGAATTGGATCTACTCAAAAGTATTATGGGTTTGGATAAAACTTAATCATGTAATATATACGTAGATATGACCTTTGCTAAAGTAAACAATAATTTCATTAAATAACATACTGCATTTTTACATAAGGGAATTATCCACCATCAAAAGGATATTACAACATTAGTAGTTCCAAAGACATTATAGGTACATTCTAGCTTGCAACAAGACCATAACTTTGATTTCCATATAGATAAGTATAAATTTTGTGGCATGTAACTGCAGTTTCAGCTTAACTTGAAGGGATCATGATAAGAAAACTGGAATTAAGCTTGAGAGGATGTTGTTCAATTTTTCTCTAGTTCTCGCTGTCTTGCACGCTCCATCTTTCTTTTACGCCATTCCTCTAAAGCTGTATAAGTGTTTTGAGACTAAGTAACATCAAGAAGGGCCACAATGGTAATATAAATCATCAGAAAAGCACAGAGGACGTTTTTATTGGGGATAGAAGGATCAATTAAGAGTAGACTTTCATTAATCAAGTATTCTCAAACTAATACGAACTGTCATCTCTGCTAACAGAAAAAGGGCATGCAAGAAAATGGTTTACGTGGAAGTATCATGGTCAATATTTTATACTTCTTTAGAATCACATATGCATGGTAAATGTCATTTCACTTTCTCAAGAAGGATCTTCAACTGCTGGTTCACTTAACTTGTGTAACCTTTTAAAGAGAGTTCAAAGCACCAAAAAGAAGCCACTAGTTGGCATATAGTAATCACTTTAGAAAGCTTGTCAAGAAAGGAATTTTATCGGCAAGCAAAAGTAAACAAGCAGGGCCTAGAAAAGACTGTAAAAGACACATCAAAGACGATACATTCCGATGACTACTAGCATAGACATCAGGGCCCAGAAACTTAAACCAAGGAAAAAGCTAAAGGCAACGTCCCCTTACTTGTATTGTAAATAACCGATGGACCAATCAACAAACAAATTTGGAAACAATCAAAAAGGTGAAATGAAACCTCTACAGTGTTATTTCGCCAAATAACTTCAGTTGTGGTTCCACAGGCCATCTTGAATGGTTGCAGCTACGGTGCATATGGCGTTCACAATACTTTGAGTTCGAGTAGGCATCTTTTAAACACCCCCATTTTTTGCCATCAGTTCTCCAGCATCTCCCTGGTTTTGGATCCACTTTCTTCCCGTACAATGAGTAATAACCCACAGCGGGATGGTTGAAGAAAGAATGAAAAGTCGCATTTTAAACTCAAAACAATCACCTTTATTTACCTAAAAATGGAAGCGATGAGATCTGCAAAGAGGAGACGGAGAAGACGAAAGAGTAAAAGGGAGGAGAGTTTTTTTCTGAAGTTTAGGTACCGATTGCCACCAGTTTAGTGATAAACCGACTAGTTTTTATATATATAGGTTATTAAATAAAACTGGATCGAACAACTAGCCGATTCGATTTTTAAAGCCTTGTTGTTAACTGCAATTTAGTCGTTTTATTGTGTATGTTCCATTGATGCGGCACTCACTTATTGTCATTTTTATTGTGTTTATCGTAGGAGAGATTTTAGCTCTCCAGAATTGTATGCTTTAACTCTTATTAATTTAATAATTTTTGTAATTTTTCAAAAAAAAGTATGTAACTTGCAACAGAAATAAATATGGCAGTTTTTATACTCAATTGCATTCTTTCTCCTGTCTCCTTTAAGTCCTTATCAATGTCCCTTGCAGTTCTTTGCAAAATTCCTCGCTAATTCCAAAACCCAAAGGTCGCGATTTTCTTTGTGACCCACTTTTTCACTACCCAAAACTTGAATCCAAATACATCTACCCATGTACTTATCTCTGCCTATTACGATGATCTTATCCAGATCACCGTTCGCCAATGAGACTTCGAAACTCTCCGCGATCTACTTGACAAGCATGTTAAAGATGGCTTTTTTAACAATAAGGACACCTTCAATTTCATCGTCAAAATCGAGTTTTCACTCTTAATACTCGACAAACTCATTAAAACCCTTAGCTGCATCAAAAATGGCTTCGCTTTTAGGTAAGCATGTGACTTCCTTATCACGCGTGTCTGCAAACTAGAGCCCGTTGATGAGTCGCTACGCGTCGTGGACGTGATTGCGCGTGACAATTATGGGTTAAGCGCATCTACTTTTCACCCTATACTAATTTCTCTCTCGAGGAAAAAGGAGCTCGATGACGAGTGACGCATGATAGAGAAGATGAAATCGTTAGGTATTTCGCCTGAACCATCAACCTATAACTTTTTGTTAACGATGTACTGTCATCGTTGCGATTTAACAACTGCTAGTAAAGTTTTGGAGAGTATGAAGGATAAGGGATTGGGAGCGAACACATGTACGTATGATGCACTAGTATTGGGTGGGTGTAGGGTCGAGAAAGTAGAGGACGGTCTGGTGATGCTTAGGAGGATGGAAGATAGATTGTGGGTGTTGTACTGTACAAAAGTGCATGTTACCGGGGCATTGGTTAAGTTAGGTTATTACGCACAGGTTGTGAAGTTTGTGATGATACAAGCTAGGAGAGACAAGAAATTGGAGAGCCTAGAATTTTAGGATATTAGCAATAAGGATGTTAAAATATAACAGGTACAAGGAAGCTGAGTTTCTGTGTGGAGAGAAGGATTTGGCTATCAGATACAAATTGAGAGAAACTTTTCGCATTTTAGTCGGAGCATTAACACATGGACTAGTTTTATACTTGCAATAGTAGAGAATGGAGTTCGCTAAGGCAATGTTTGGCTTGACGTAAGATTTTTAATGAAATGGAATAGTGGAATGATTTATAATGGAATAGAATGTAAATAGATGTAATATTAGAAAATTGTTGTTTAGGAAGAATGGAAGAGTTCATAATATAATATAGTAAAATGTTGTTTGAAAGAAGGGTTCATAATGTAATATAGTGAAATGTTATTTATCAGTTTACATTATATCCTCTATCTCCCAAATTGGAGGTAACTTATTTTTATTGTTTAGGATACACTACAAGAAAATAGTGAATTAAAGACGGAAATTATCGACGGAATAAACCAACGGTCAAAAACGTCGGAGATTCGGCTGTAGCTAAATTCACCGACGGAAAGTTTGTCTACCGTCGGTAAAATTACCGACCGAAAAGGTAAACCGTAGGTAACATCAACGGAAAAGTTACCGATCGTCCGATGTATTCTGTCGCTAAATTTACCGATCGGTGGGTTACCCGTATGTAAATTTAGCATCAGAATGTTTCTAATACAGTCGGTAAACTTACCGACGGTAAAATTGTCCGTCGGTAAATTAGCAAATATTACCGACGAAAAGTA